>MU120936.1:25418-42926 GCA_014904835.1 Paxillus ammoniavirescens | reverse complement strand
CGGTGTGCTTGATTGCACGACAAATGGTGAGCCTATCCGTCCAGCTTCGTGACATTCGTTACCGAGTCCGAAACTCCGTCACAGATCACGCGGTTGCGCTCCATACACGACAAGTGCTATGTACTCAATTGGCTTATGCCTGCCAGCCTACTTCTTGGTCCTCCAGGTGCTGATTTGGAGACAAAGAACTTGATACATTTCGTTGGTGTGTGCACCGCCTTTCAGGCGCGCTGCTATTTATTACAACTATGCTCTGCAGGATTTGGAATAGCGAAGCAGTTTTCAGACGATACTTCCGACTCTGGTGCTAACGCGAAACAGCAGATATGTGAACGCGAACAAAAAGGTTTTTCGCGAAAGGAAGACCTCCTTCGGCTGGGCTATGTGCTGGCGTACTTCTTGCAAGGAGGCTCTTGGGAAAGTGTTATCGAGCTGGTGATTAGAACGAGGGGTTCGGTTTCAGACATTTTTGCCAAATCCCCGGGTACGTAGACTTCTTGTTTCTGAACCCAGGTCCATGGCCTGACGCATCCACCTTTCAGCACAGTTTGCGACGTACATGACATACGTCGACGACTTGGATTACATGGTTACCCCAGACTACGGCTACCTACGGAGGTTATTCGACGAGGTGCTGGAGGCGTCTAGCGAGTGTGACGATGGCGTGTATGACTGGATGCTCCTGGACACGGTCGGTTTTTGTCGCTTTCTTGTGTTGGTGCCAGTATCTAACGGGCAAGAGCCATTAGTCAGAAGGGAACGTCGACATTACTAAAGAAGATCGCCCACCGTCAAATTCCCCCCTTCACGTGAGCATGTGTTCTGCTCCTTTGGATCTCCTGCTCTGTGCTGAGACATGTACCCGACACAGGCTAAAGAGAAATGCGAAGCTAGTGGACGAGAGCAAGTGAAGAACACCAAAAACGGTGCTTGGTACAAATCTGTTTGGGAGCGCGTCAAACGTACTCGCGCCCCTAATGAAAGTCTACCGGACGATCACAATGTATCCCAACCCAAGAAGCACAACGAACAAGTCGAACTTACTGAGGTTGTGGATACGAGGGGGAAACAAGTCAGTCAATTGCTCTTAGGAACTATAAGCAATGATTCTGACCAACGGTTATTCGTGACAGCGAAATCTGGCACGGCCGAAAGGCCCGCTGTCTCCCACAGGTGATGGGGACTCCGAGGCGGACATAGAGGGGAGGCAGGGAGGCCCGGCGCGCCAGAGTGGCCAAGGAGGTCGGGGAGGTCGGGGAGGAATTGGACAGGGAGGCCGAGGATGTACACTAACGGTCGATGAAGAACCGGTGCCGCTGAATGATGTGTGTTGTTTCTGTCTTTGCTTCTTAAGAAACACACGGAAGTCGCCAGTGAAGCGATCTTAGGCTCTGCATTACAGTATTTATTACTAGAATGTGTACACGATCTTCGATTTGTTGTGTTGTAATTCTACTTGCCTGGCCTAGAAATGCCCGAGCACAGCCAAAGACGTCGGTTTGTATCCTTCCTCCAAGTATTTGATCTCTTCCGTTGTCAACCTCACACCGACTCCAGCTTTGGTATGTTGTCAGCTCGTCCACGATACGGGAACCAAGTCGAGGTGACAACGCACCGATGATGTCGTGTGGAGGTTAGCAAGGATGGTAGTGCCAATGGGGGCAGCCTCCCCCGCTTGATCTCGGGGCTCCTCAACTTCCTCGATTTGAGCCTCACGTGCCTGGAACCGCTGCGATCTGGTAATCCCTCTGCAACCTCTTCAGTTGCTCCTTTCTAACCTCCTCCTGTATCATTAGCACGGCGACATTCCCGTCCTGCAATGCACATGCCACACGGAACCACTATATCCGATAACACGCCTGCATCGTGTCGCATCCCTCGGCCCAAGCTTTCCTCTCGTCCGTCCACTGCGGTCGTTCCCCCGACCATCTCTTGCGGTCCCCCTCCCAAGACATGCGTTCTGTATTCAGAGCGACGATGTTAGCGGCAGAGTTTGTAAGCTCTTTGTCGAGCTTCTTGATTGCGTTCTCGAGGGAGCGGTTCTTCTGGACGAGATCGTTTATGTGGGCTTGTTGGGACGCGACCATGGTTTCGTGGGGAGTAGTCGTCGAGCCCGTGGCAGTCGAAGAGGTGAGTATCGATGTCGTAGCTGATACATTGGGGGAAGAACGCAGCGAGGTGGGGGCGCGTTTCGGCGGAATGGCCGAGGTCAAGGATGGCTTGATCGGCTTGACTGGCGAGCGTGTGATCATCTTGAGGAGTGTGAGTTGAGGTTACTACGAATGAGTGTTAATTCTGGCCTGACAACTGAAGTGATTCATGTAAGGAAACGGTTTGCTCGCTGTCGTCGCTGACGCGCTCGAATCCCAACGCACATTGACAGTGACACGCACGAACTTTGACTCTGCTTGAATTTTGTTATGTAATCAGCGCTTTGCAAGTTGTCCACTGGCATGAAACGTAACTTGCACAATGCACATGCTGTCCTGTTTAAATATCACTGCCCTCCTTGTTAATTGTACTGGTGTCTAGGACGCACCGAGCCAGCGTTTGTCTCACGGTGTCGTCGGGGTCGTGGGATTGTCTGCCGATGCCAGTAGTAGCCTCCTCAGCATGCTACCCACGGATCGCCATCTACAGTACTTATCGACTTTCCTCATGGACGCAGTGGTCTAGCCATGCATGAATGGGCTATATCACCCAAGGCTAAGGGCTGCGCTGAGTACTTAGGTAATGAACCACTAATATTGGGTGATTGAGCCTCAGGCTGTGCATTCCCAACTTACCATCTAACCCTCCAGCCCTGCATAGGCATGGCAGAGAAAGAGAAAAGCCGGCGGTTCTCAGACATCACTCTTCCAAGCGTCATTGCGAATCGTTACAAACTTGTGAAGATAATTGGTCAAGGGGGAGTGGCAGATGTCTATGAAGGTATGTGTGCGGTGTTCTTTCCCACCCGTATGCTCCCTTCGGGATTATCTCGAGGAATCTTCTTTGCTTTGCCTGTTCTCGGTCAGATTGAGTGACACACCGACGCCTCAGGTATCGATCAAGAGACCAACACCCCAGTAGCCATAAAAATCGTGAGTCAGTGCTCACTCTGACTTCGATGATGTCTTTGATGAATCATCCGACACCCAATTCCGTCGTGTTCAGACTGTTGGGTTGGGTTTGCCAGTCCTCCAACAAGAATTCCAAGTTCTTGATGATTTGAAAGGCACCAGTGAGAGCAACTTGCCATGGAAACACTGATTCCAGGTCTGAAGCATGATTTAAAACGATGTCAACAGTGGGCGTGCCACGCGCGTTGCACCTCGAACATGCCGAAGTACAAGGTTACACGGCACTCGTAATTGAGCTATGCGGACCTACTCTCGACCATTTACGAGAACGGTGTGGGGGTAAATTTACCATTAAAACGGTGTGCTTGATTGCAAGACAAATGGTGAGCCTATCCGTCCAGCTTCGTGACATTCGTTACCGAGTCCGAAACTCCGTCACAGATCACGCGGTTACGCTTCATACACGACAAGTACTATGTACTCAATTGGCTTATGCCTGCCAGCCTACTTCTTGGGCCTGTAGGTGCTGATTCGGAGACAAAGAACTTGATACATCTCACTGGTGTGTGTGCCGCTTTTCAGGCCTCTCTTTATTGCAACTATGCTTTGCAGGATTTGGATTAGCGAAGCAGTTTTCAGACGACACTTCCGAGTCCGATGCTAACGCCTCACTCTCTTCGATTCCTGAGCCGAAACAGCAGATACATGAACGGGAACAAAAAGGGTTTTCGCGAAAGGATGACCTCCATCGGTTGGGCTATGTACTGGCGTACTTTTTGCAAGGAGGCTCTTGGGAAAGTGTCATCAGGTGGCCAACAGATAATGACGCCATGATTAGAACGAGGGGCTCCGTTTCAAAGATTTTCGCCAAGTCCCCGGGTATGTAGACCTTACTGTTTCTGAACCCAGGTCCATGGCCTGACGCATTCGCCTTTCAGCACAGTTTACATCATACATGACATACGTCCACGAGTTGGATTACACGGTCACCCCAGACTATGACTACCTACAAAGGTTATTCGACGAGGTGCTGGAAGAGTCTAGCGAGCGTGACGATGGCGTGTATGACTGGATGCTCCTGGACAATGGTAAAGGGTGGGACACGGTCTGTTTTTGGTACTTTCTTGCTGGTGCCACTATCTAACGTGGAAGAGCCGCTAGTCAGAAGGGAGCGTCGACATTATTCAAGAAGGTCGCCTCCCATCAAAATCCCTCCTTGACGTGAGCATTTCGTTAATTCAAAGATCGTAGCATGCTTATCAAGGTTACCCAGCGGCCAGCGGTGATCCAACCCGGAGAGCATGGATCCAACCCGCCACCACGGTCAATACTTGACGTGTGTTGTGCTCTTTTGAATCTCTTGTTCTGTGCTGAGATATGTGCACAGCTTTCTGCTCTAGATGTGCCGAACAGACTTGCCCTGGGCGCTGCAACTAAAGAGAAGGACGAAGCCAGTGGACGAGAGCAAGTGAAGAACACCAGAAACGGTGCTTGGTACAAATCTGTTTGGGAGCGCGTCAAACGCACTCGCGCCCTTAATGAGAGTCAACCAGATGATCACAATACCTCACAATCCAAGAAGCACAGTGGACAGGTCAAACTTACTGAGGTTGCGGCTGCAAGAGGGAAACAGGTGAGCTAATTGCTATCGGGAACTGTAAGCAACGATTCTGACTAACGGTTATTCGTGACAGCGAAATCTGGCACGGCCAAAACGCCCGCCGTCTCCCTCGGCCAGTGTTCATTCCGAAGACCTCACAGATGATGAGGACTCTGAGGTCGAAACAGAGGGTGGTCAAGGGGGCCAGAGTGGTCAGGGAGGTCAGGTGGGCGGAGGTCGGGGAAGTCGGGGAAGTCGAGGAAGAAGTGGTCAGGGGGGTCGAGGAAGTACACTAATGGTCGATGAAGAACCGGTGCCGCTGATTGACGTGTGTTGTTTCTGTCTTTGCTTCTCAAGAAAGAAACCGAAGCCACCAGCGAAGCGATCTTAAGCACTGTGTCACTTATCACTTGAACGTATGCACGATCTTCGATTTGTTATGTTGTAACCCTACATGCATGTACTTCCTTCGTGTGCAACTAGCCTAAAAATGCCCAAGCACGGCCATTGGTTTGTATCCTTCCTCCAGGTATTTGATCTCTTCCGTTGTCAATTTCACACCGACCCCAGCTTTCGTATGTTGTCAGCTCGTCCGCAATACGGAGACCAAGTCAAGGTAATAACGTACCGATGATGTCGTGGAGGTTAGCAAGGCTGGTAGTGCCAACAATGGGAGCAGTGACGCCTGAGAATGGTCAGCTCAGCAGTGAATAGCGTGTACAGAACAGCGATGCTAACCATCCTTGGTCAGAATCCACGCAATAGCGACCTGCGCCATGCTAACACCCTTATTTTTCGCCACTTCTTCCACTCTGAGAGCAGATTGAGCAAAGCGAAAACGAGTTATGACAGCCGTGAACCCACCGATTGATTATCGTTTCATACGACGAGGCAGACGCGTAGTTGCTAATGAACCTAGCAAAACGAGTAAGGGGCACGATAGTGATGGAGACCCTTACGACATTACCAGTCGTTTTGAGCTCGGTTAGTTTGTTGACCCAGGGGTCTAGTAAGTGCTCCGCGAGCCAGTGGAGACCAAGGTATCGAACCGACACCGAACATCTTGAGTGTGGGGAACATTTCGCGCTCTTCTTCTCGATACAGAAGACTGTAGTGGTTCTGCATGGAGATGAATGGCGTGAGCTTGTTCGTGATCGCGTAGTCTGACGTCGAAAGTAAGCATTGCCATCGACTCAATGTTCATACTCGTGTGTGACTACTCACTTTGCATGGCTTGGACTATAAAGGGACACATTAAGCGCAGATGCACTATTGGACGAAGCAGACCCGCTCACACTGGTATGCCCAGCAAGAACTCATTCCGATGTAGCGAACATAGCCAGCTTTGACGACATCATGAAGAGCTTGCATCTTAATTCCTTGGTGTCAACTTGAGCTATGCCATTTGAGGGGATACGTACCGTCTCCTCTATTGGTGTGTCTTGGTCAAATCTATGACCTGAAGGGATACCAAATGAGTATTGAGTTGTGTGACTTTCTTGGTGACTGCGCACATTGAAGGAGATCGATGTAATCAAGCTGGAGTCGCTCTAGACTTTTCTTGACGCTTGCAAATATGTGCTTGCGACTCAAACCATGTTGGTTCACATAACCATTCTGATCGGGGTCCTTTCGACCTGCGATTTGATTGGTGCTATACTCGCGTCCGACGACGTTGTACACCTGCAAAGATATCGGCAACCTTTCCACTTCATCGTCAGATGAAGCTCACTTTTGTCATCACAACAATCTCATCCCGAGGGAGGTCGAGCCTTCTGATGGCTCTTCCGAGAATGACTTCTGAGTAGCCGTTCGAATAGGTCTACGGTTGGTCAGATAAACTGAGCAAGACGGGACTTATCAAGTTTCAACCCACATCAGCAGTATCAAATGTTTGTATTCCGGCCTCATATCTGTGCAAATACAACGCTCAAGGTCAACAGGCTGAACAACGAAAACGAACAGACCGCGACTCACGCAGTTCTGATATGTTCAACAGCCTCCTCCTCGCCCAGCACCCACTCTTGCCACCCCTTATCGCCATATTGCATGGTCCCAAGAATAATCCTGGAAACCTTTAAGCCCGAGTTTCCGAGCCTCACTTTCATTCCCTGGATGTTCAGGGCACTTGAAATGCTGGTCATTCGCAAGAGACTCACCGTACGGCATAAACGACATAGCTAGTGACGCTTGGTGGCAAACGTTGCAGTTAACTTGAAAGATCAGTATATACCCACCTTAGCTACCCCTGGATCATTCATGGGAACTACCCTTGCCGTTTCTCACAGACTGCCCTATTCACAGCAACTCTTCGTCAGCCGCGGGTACCCGACGCCAGTGGTGGGTAAGTAAGGTGAAGCGTTCCTGTACTCAGGCTAGAGGAGGATAACCAGCACCTGAGCCTTATTGTACTTACTGATCCGTCCGACCTACCACGGTCACTCCACGTTAATTCGTGATCACTGCTAATAGCCTCAGGAGTCAGCACAGTACTAGTGTACTAATGAACATCGTGTGAGCTGAGTCTGGGTTGTGTATTAATGGTCGAGTCTCCACATCACTTCAGCCTGAAGTCCATTGCCTCCGGCGTCTGATACTGGCGGGGTTTGCCTCACTTGTCATAATATCATGATATGACATGACAGTCGATAAGTATGAGGCCTTGAGCAGCTGGGCTGGAATTTTGTGTTTGTGATAACAGGTCATAACTTGAAGAAATAAATGTCACTCCTTGTGCTCGGGTTCGGTGTGGAGATATCCTCGGCTGTGCCACTCATTAAAACATTCAAGGTCACGAAAGTTTCGTCCCATAGACACTGTTGCAGGCTTGCAGCTACTCAGTACTCGATACTCAGTACGCATCGGTCAGATTTCGCAGCAAATTCTCTCTGACGGGAACCCTAAGCACCTTTCATCAAGCAGTCATGGCACCCCCGAACAGACTCAGACCGCACCTCAACGACCTCCTTCAAAAAAACCATGAACTCGAACATACAGTGGCCGACCTTCGACACCAGCACACACAATCCGCCGCAAAATGGGCCGACGAACAGAAGAATCTGGCAATGGGATGTGATGCCCTTATGGCCTCGTTTGCGAAATTTCGTGCACGGCTAGATACTCAACCGTCGGACTGGGTTGACTCAGAGGGAGAGCAGGATCACGATATGGGAGCGGGAGGTGCCGAAAACGGAGAGACGCAGAGAGATAAAGAATCAGAGAACCTGCATGAAATGTGTCGTACGCTCGCTGCAGAACTCAAGACCAGGGATGAACAATTAGTGGAGTCCCAGAGGAAATTTGAGGCAACCGAGGTGAGACTTAGAATTTCGCATTCGTTGCCGTCTTGTGCCGTCGTCGCTAAACAGATGCTCTTCAGGAGGAGCTATGCCGTGTTATAGAATCATCACGGGCTCAAATTGAACAGCTCCAGGCGACTCTTGCCTCCACCGGAGCAAATACTGCTAGTGACTCTTCACCAGGGCATGCACCGAACGATACCTCGGGACAAGCAGATCTGGCGAGTAGTGGGCCCGAGAGCGCTCGAGAAAAGACCACGAGCTCAGACCAAGAAATAAGTCGACTCAAGCAGTTGCTGCAGCAATGGCAGAAATACGGCAATGATTGGAAGCGGGACGCTCAGGCAGCACGGTCACGTGTATCCGCATTGGAACTCGTAGAGAAAGAGCTCAATGCGCGGCTCGCTGTGGCAGAGAAGGATAGCGTTCTTTTAGAAAAGGAGAGGAAGGAAGCTCAAAAAGTTGCAATCGCACTTACAGAGCAACAGGTTCGTTCACCATGATCTTGAGACAGGACTTGATACTCATATCTTCCACACTAGGTCGCGACGGAATATCAAAAATCTGCTCGTCAAGAGGCTGTGAAACGAGCCAACGATCTCGAGGCCGCGATAGCGCGCTTGCGGGCTCAAATTTCACCGGAACAGCTTGCTACTTTTGATGCGACGCCCAACCAAGCTACAGCACAACCAGACTCCACACAACGTCAAACGGTAGCGTTGATTTTCTGTCAGTTGGAGGACTATTTCTGATGCTTCCACAGCCACGCGCAAATGCAGACACCGACACACGTAACGAGATGATTGTGCTGAGGATCCCTTTGCGCGTAAGTGTTTCACCTGGCGATTTCTGTTCTTGGTGTAACCGCTCCACCAAGAATTGACGTCCTTCCATTAAATGAGAGCGAACTGATTGATCCATCTGACACAAGCCTGCAAGGAAGTCATTTGGGGAGAACAACGGGTCTTCACAGAATCAAGAAAACGTACGTGAATTCGACTCGCACATTCATTGTGCGCTTTCCCGCGCTGTGAACTTAGTACTCTATTCCCTCCCAGCGCACTTCCGCATCAGCACCCGTCGACTCAGCCTCTCACGCGAACGATGTTCCTGCTACCTCGGACTACGAGGTGTGTATACACACCTGTAACCCCTTCCGATGTCGGAACGAGTCTCGGTCTTTCTTGTGGTTACGCAAGAGATCTGGTTTACTGCGTCATGCCCTGTCGGTGAAGAAGCATCATAGCTGTAACCCTGATTGTCCAGGCCATCGACTCCTAAATATGTCCCAGGGGGAAGCGGTGAATGAACCTCGCAGAGCCAAGTGTCGGCCGCCATCGGATGCAGAGCTGGCTTTGGCTGCAGAGGAGGCTAGGAATCCACATCCTGATGAGCAGGAGGGTGAGAACGAGGGCGAACATGAGGGCGAACACGAGGGCGAGGGAGATGAGGGAGAGCCCAGAGAAGGGTCAAGACGGGACGAAGAAGAGGCCCATGACGACATGGATGAGGATCATGCCTCATCAAAGTGGACTGGTGAGGTTGTCCTGGGTAAGCGTCTGCGGCCACGCCATCCAGAAATCGAAGAATCTTTTGTTAGGGGTGATAGGAAACTCAGGCCCCGTGTTTCGAAGCCATGACGGAGCAAGGATCAATGCGTCTCTATTATTCAAACAAGTGGGTACGATGAGGGAGCGATGTTGTAAGAAAACTTTGCATGTACTTCTTGTTGTACTTCTCCCCTCATGCATTAACTGGGGGTTAACGAGCGCTCAGCTGCTTGGCTATGTAGCAGACTTGGGTCGACAACCCCATAAACTTTGGTCATGTATCCGGGTAATGCAAAATAGTAAATACATGGCATCTTTGGTCCTACGGTCCATGAAGCGATATGAACCCCTCCTCCGGTCCAACTCTTCCTGAGCGTCTCCGCACATCTGGAGACATACTTCCCATCCCACCGCCTGTACGAGGATCGCCGTAAAAATGTCCAGGCGGTATCGCGTTGAATGGTGCGGTTTGATGCTGTGGATGACGCGGAGATCCGTAGGCGTAGTTTTGCTGACCTGCAGACGCGGAAGGATTCCGTGTCATGCGAGGAGACTCGTAGCGCGAGTCAGGAGGATGCATTGAGCCCGGACGTGCAGGGGTTTGGTTGTGGTAGTCTTCTCGGGGACGTTGTTGTTTCAGTGCTTCGAGCAGCGGGGTGGGGTCATAGTACAACTCTGACCCATGGTCAACTTGGAACCTAGGAAAACGTTCTGGCGTTTGGAGACATTCCATAGTCATGGATATTCTTACTGTTGAGTCCCGACGTCCCATTGTGGCCCTCTTTCAGCACGAGCAGTCATCAGGAGTGAATTCCATTCTGAGGCGGATTCCTACAATAAAACCAATGACAAACCATCCAAAGACAATCAGTACACTACTTGACGCTATGCCAGGCCGAACTCACGATTGCTTGGGTCAAAGAACCTGTGGGTGGATCACTATTGTGTTGGTACCGTACACGGCGTTTGTACTTTGCAGACTCGGACTTGCTAGCATTCTCCTTCCGAACGAGGCTTTCGACAGCTAGACTGAATTTAAGTCCTATGCGCTGTGCACCATGTCGGGGGACCGTGACTACAATATTTTTGGCTGGTTTCCCCCGAGTCATCGACCGTTCCTTCGTTTGTTACTTACAGATAACAAGTTGCAGGCTGCAGCTTAACCCCCCTGAGAATTTATTTACATAACTGATCATCCAATGCAGTGCGCGCGAGTAAGTAGGACATGTGATTATCCGCCAAGGCTGGATCATCTGCTTCGTCTCAGGCTACACCATGGCTCAGCCTACGAGTTCCCGTCTGCACGCGTTGTCTAGACACACCCAGAGTCAGCTCAAATTTGTCCTCCCTGGAATCGCTGCAACCTATATCTTCGATACTCACCGCGTTTTCCTCTCTTTACTCACCTCACCTAATCCAGACGACTGGTCGAGGTAAGGTATCCTTCATCTATCCTTCACCAACATCTGACCGCAATTAGATCAGCAGCACTTCTGGCGCTATGCCTCGGCGCACTTGTAGTCCTTCTGTTCCTCTATGTGTTACTTTTGCCCTGGCTGCAAGGCGTTGAGCCTGACGTGAGTCTTGGCAGCAACTTGACACTACCGCATCTTCTCACCTTGTTTCACAGTACCGTTCCTGGCGGAAATCTGGCGTTTTGTCGTGGGTGATCCCTACTCTTACCGCCGCCATCCTGGCGGGCTGGTCACTACTTTCGATCACCCTAGGAAAATGGACAAACCTGGGGTACCTAGAGGGCACCATCGGAGGTAATTATTTGCAATTTCAACTCCAACGATCATTGACGTCGTAGGACAGCGTCCGGTTTGTATGCCCTGATTTTTGGCCTGATGGGCTTGCTGCCCGCTCCGAAGATTCGTCGGACATAATGTATTTTTGCGACCCTCCAGGCGATTTTTGTCACGAGGATGTATCATCTACTTGTTTGTCACTGATTTCGATCTTGTCCATTTACCTGGAAAACTAGCACACCCTTACCAATCTATCCACACAATCAATTACGGACTCCGAGTTATCCTACTGCCACTCTTGTAGTACGACGCTGAGGTTACGTGTATTTCTTATTGCGCATCACCCAACCACAAGCCCTAGAACCTGTCCATCATTCCCCTTTTGGCTTCCTGTGCAGTCACTGCAGTGCGTGTAAGTGGCGAATCGCGATTAGACATGGATTACGGATTTAAAAATTGGTTGAAATCAGACTGGACTAGTATGATCCTGCATGGGCTGATGCGCTCAGCCCGGATGGCACTCACTGCTGCGGATACCTGTGTTGGTGGTTGACAACGTTGATGTTGTTGAATCGAATGATGGTCGGGACTCGGGACGTAAGTAGTTGCCGCCGCCGATTTCCGGTGGACATCACACTTTCGGGTCTAGGGAAAGGACTCATAAAGACCTTCAGTGATGGACGCTCGAATACCCTCTTTTCATCGCTTTTCAGATCAGCAGTTCACTCGATTTTAAGTCATGGCATCCAACACGTTTACCCGCATCGTTCTCCGTGAACGTCCAGAAGCAGATGTCCTTCCTGATACCTTCGAAAAACAGACCGTTTCCAAGGATGAACTGCAGCCAGGACCTGAAGAGGCTGTTGTTCAGGTGACATATCTTTCCCTCGACCCCGCCATGCGAGGGTGGCTGAGGGACGTACGGAGCTACTTGCCACCTGTGCAGATCGGCGAGGTGATGCGCGCCATCGGGCTGGGTATTGTCGTGCAGGTCGGAGATGGGAGTGCTTTCAAGGAAGGCGATATCGTGTCTGGTTCAGTTGGTATGTGTGATATTCATTTGTTTCTATCGCACCTACTTGGCTGATACAGGACCCATTTCCCAGGCTGGACTGAGTTTGCCGTCATGAAGGATAAGGCACTCCAGAAGTTAACGTGAGGGATGCTTTCATTCCGTGCTGCATTTGTAATTGATCTCTAGAAGGCCACCTCCAGGTTCTAATGCACTGGACTTCCTGAACACGCTCGGCATGCCTGGTATGATCGTTTGTCTAACGATGTGTGTTCCTTGACTGAATAACCCTTTGCTAGGCATGACTGCCTACTTCGTGAGCAATGGATGTAGTGTTGTTCTTGCGAGTGCTCACGTATTTTGATAATTATAGGGTCTCAATGAGGTCGGGCAGCTCAGGCCTGGAGAGACTCTCCTGGTATCCGGCGCTGCGGGTGCAGTCGGCTCTCTCGTGTGCCAACTCGGAAAACGAGCAGGTGCAAAAGTAATAGCACTTGCTGGATCTGATGAAAAATGTGCCTGGCTTGAGGACGAGCTTGAAGTTGACAAGGCTCTCAACTACAAGAGTGAGACATTCCAGGAGGACCTCAAAAACGCCGTCGGATATCTTGACGTTTTCTTTGACAACGTCGGTGGTGAGATCCTAGATTTGGCGTTGAAGAGATTGAACAAGAATGCGAGGATCGTGTTGTGCGGTTCGTTAACTATTTGGATTTGTGGGAATCCGGACCAGCTGACTGGGGTTGTTACAGGAGCTATCTCTGCGTATAGTAACTCCGTCACCCTCTAGTCTCTTGTCGAGGTATGCTCACTGCCGATGCAGACTCGTCGCAGCCCCGTGGCCTCGTAAATTACCAGAATATTATTGCGCAACGAGCCAAAATCCAAGGCTTCGTCGTGTGAGTCCCTCTCATGTTCGCATCCAAGAACTCCAGAGCTCACTCTTCACAGGTTCGACTATACTTCGCAATACCCTAAAGCAATCGGGGACTTGGCTTCTGCCCTCGGAGATGGCACGCTGAAAAGGAAGTTCCATGTCGTGGAGGGCATTGAGAATGCGCCCAAGGCATTGCTGATGCTGTTCTCCGGAGCGAATACAGGGAAACTGTACGTCTATTTCCTGGGCTTGCTTTTTTGAGAATCTGAGTCGAGCTTTCACATGTGTAGCGTCTTGAAAGTCTCTGACGAACCCTCTGCCTCGCCGAGGTTGTGACCCCGCCCGCTCTTACACCATAATAGCCACCAGGGGAGTTCTTGCTTGATGTGGCATGACGAGAATTGCGGCGACCGGTGTTTCGTCACGAAGGAGAGGGGACGATCGGTACTTGTAAATGAGGTACGAACCATCTAAACGATGTAGTGAGAATCTGTATGTACCATAATCTGCTTTATGAAGTGCCGCCTCACAGCGATGTTCCCTTCGCATGATGCCCATAAAAAGAGGTAAGTTACACTGCAGGTGATCACCACAAATTGAAAGAACAGAAGAGAAGGCTTCATCCTTTTGTATCTTTCATAGGAATATTTGTTGCTCCAATCGTCATCCTGTCATCCAACCTGGCAGTGATCCATAAGTACAATTTGTTGCTACATACTAAAAGATATTGGAAATCCCATTTCTGTTTCTCACCCATCGTTGAGCTAGGCATTCCTGGAGGCGACCTCTATCATTACCGAATCGCCAATGGGCTTCTCGTCGAATGACCTAGAGGAAGTTGCGTCTCTATCCGGTCCAAGCGCGGAGAGGTAACCCTCTGCCGCGAGGTTATTGTCCTCGTAATACTTCTTGTGTGCTCCGAGGAAATTGATGTGATACGGGGAGAGGGCTATCGAACAGGTAGCAGTCTGGTCAGCAATCTGCTTGTGGGAGGGAGCGTCCGTATAGGCCAAATACGCACTGCGAGTAGAAGAACCTAGGAAGAGATCATAGACGGTAAACGCAAGGATCGTTGCCGGTATATTCGTGAGCGCAGATATAGCTGCGTACGGGCCTCCTGCAGCTTGGGAACCCCAGATCGTCAGCGCCATGAAGCGCCCACCGAGGTCACGAGCGCTGTTTGCGGCAACTAGGACGGAGTGTATGTGATGAGGTAGTTCGGACTTGAAGGAAAAGAAACCTACCTGCAGTGGGGGAATATCCCCAGATAGCCATGGAACTTGCAAAAGTCCGTGCGTCAGAATGTATACTGAATGCGGATGGACAAGACATCCTTACTATGTGAAGCCGATCAGCCAGGGCGCAGCTGCAGGTGGTATCAAGTGGTTAGTCGGATCAAGGCAGCCGCAGATGACAAGGCCGATGACGAAGTCCTTAGAGGGCAATGTCAAACCGCATGGGAAAAACATCATGATCGGATGCTCACGGTGACAAATTCGTTCATCAAAACACGGTGTAAATTTGTCCCAGGCAATACATAGAGCGCGAAGACGCCAGCTGGACCAGATGGAGAGAACATTAACGTGTCGTAAACGCCCTTTTCTTTGAGAACCCCTTCGGCAAGCTGGAAACAATTTGGCCCTCCATGCGATAACTCGATGAGAGTAAGATGAAACACACCACGATCAGGTCTTTCCATTGTACGTAGACAAGAAGGCATGTCAAGTAACCGCCCAATATCTGTGCAAAAATGTATCTGCATTCCTGGTTAGTTTTCGTTCTGCACGCTCCGCCGGTTGCGGGGCAATTATGTTTCAGGAACGGACCTCGCGGCTTTGCGCAGGGGAAAGCCTCTGAATAAGACGAATGTGATGGTGACACCAGGATGGAAGTGGCCCCCGGAAGTCGAGGCACAGAGCGTGATTGCGAGCACGATTCCGATGGCATAGGCAAAGCCGACAGTGTATAGTGCTAGATCGGAGTCAAAAATCTCGTGTCAGGTATGGAGAAACATTGATTGACACCCTATCTGTTGTGCGGTGATCGACCCAACAACGAACGCAGCTGCCGCTCCGACGCCTGTACGGGAAAGAGTCGTGAGTAAAATGTAGTTCCTTCTAAGTGAATAAGCTCGTCCGACCTGCGTACACGAACAAAAACACGCCCAACTGTAGGTAGTCATCGTCAGGTGCGACCGAGGGGAAAAGGGCTGGAACATTCGTCACCATTTCGGCAACCATCTCAACAAGCCAGTGGGCCTCCTTGTGTTTGAGTCTTTCCCACGAAATCATAAATCGTGGTGGGGGCGCAACATCACGTAGATAAACAGTTGGGTATGTCATGGAAGGCGAGAGGGAAGGAGGGAAGGATGCAGCTATTAGTAGTGTGGCCTCCCGTCAGGCTTTTAAGGACACGAAGGCCCACAACTCGTGAGGAGGATCCTGTCACCGCATAGTACCCCAGATATACCATACGTGGCACAAGTTTGATCCAGGTTCGGTTCTTCTAATTCAAGCTGTATCTTGCAGTTGTGGTCATAACCGACCAGTCAACCGCTGGACCTTTTCGTGTGCCAGATCCTCGGGAAGGGTCATTGTTGTGTAAACCAACCTATATTGCCAGAAGTTGCCACTTGCTGATCATCCTCGCTGATCACGGCGCGAGAGTCGCCCGGGTAGGTGAGTCGGTAAGATCTGAGTGTAACGAAAACTTGAGCTCCGAGTCTGGCAACTCTCCGGAACCTCGATGGCCTGCACGGCAGTGGTAGATTACATCCGTGCTAAACTGCGGAGACAGGTCATGAGGTGGCAAGCCGTCGGTAGACTGATCACCGGTCACTGGCACCGGGCTAAAATCATGATGAGGTTTGGGGTAGACATCACTCGGTCAACTCCGATCAGCCACATCACTCAGGGACCCATGATCACTGGAACTTAGAATAGCTTCCGTCCCATGTGCAAAACACGCCTTCAAGTTGGACTGGCCACAGTGCCGCAGCTGGTAGTCTCCCGTAGGCAGACTGGTATAAGAATACAGTCGTTCTTACTCTATCTAGGCCACTGGTACTACACTCTCTTGTCTCTCCACCGTGCGTCGACGCACTGCGCGGAGCACCGGTCTATGACCCCACCGAGCACTGGCATACCCCAGTGTGGAAGGACGCTTTGGTCCTGCTGCTGCATACATCTCACCTAGACGTCCTTCAGCGCGCAGCGCTCACCGCCACCTTGACACACGATCTTGGTGTTTACTATCTCAATCTGCGGCTCTATATTTCCTCTCATGCTTTGTGCTTTCGTTCGTCGATCTGCGCGCTCCGCCAATTTCGATCCGTGGATTTACTCGGACACGAGGGCCACACGAGGGCCACTACACAGAAAGGACACTCGTAGGGTTAGGTGCCAGGCGGTGTTGTCGCACGAAATGGGAGTTTGGCTGCCAAAAGGGCACGAAGGTATAATATTGCCTCACATCCTTATCGATGTATGCGAGTCACTTTGCTCTTCCTCCCCCTAAATCAAACCGGGTTTACTGCCACACACCCTCTCCCTCGTCCCCCGGTTTCGCAACTTCCCCCCGGCGTCATGGTACACCGACCAGCGGGTATCGGCTGATTGAAAGGTTTCGCTACCAGCAATATGGATCGAGTCTGATGCGTTTCCGAGGGGAAAAGGAGCAATCTATCACTCTTTGACTTTCTTGGTGGGATCCAGCTCAACGTCGAGGAGACCAATTTTGCTGGCTAGACCGCTCTTCACGTTATCTGGCTGGGGTCAATTAGAATTGAATTTATCTCCCACTGGACATACGTGTGTGTGATATCAGCCCAAATTTTGTTCTTTGATGCCTACGAGGAATCAGTGACGTCGGCGGTCCTGTACAGCATCGTACTGTACCACGCGAACATGGTTTCCTTCCACATCCGCCTGTGTCAGACTCACAACCCCCTTGTGCCGCTGCGACACCACGCCGACCACGACCAGAAGCCAAGTTAGGGAGCCCGGCCTTTGATATCATACCATCGACTGTAGCTGGCATTACTGCACCTGCATTTGACTCTAACAAAGTCATCGTAGTTTATGTGCTGCGGTGCAGGCAAGTTGACTGTGCCGCGGCTACTTTGGCCAAGATGGTCTGACATGTGTCCAGGCAAAGGAATCCCATCCTCGGAGTCCATCCTGTCATATTTATTGATAAAATACTGATAACTGTAGAGGAAGGGTTCTGCATACCGGCTGAGGGTCCTCACATGAGGAGTTTATCAATACTCTCCTCCCTAGAGTGCTGTGTAAGCACTTCTTAAAGTGATTCTCCACCACTGGCACAGTGGGAATAGTACTATGTCGCAAAAAAGTTT
>MU120936.1:0-17608 GCA_014904835.1 Paxillus ammoniavirescens | reverse complement strand
TTCCCGAAAACCCGACGCTAGTCCGTTTATATCTATCCCGGACTTTCAGTATATAAACCCCATGTAACTCTCCTATAGTTCTTCAGTTCGAATATCAATAAGATCCCAATCCTGTCACCCCTTACTTCTCTGAATCTTCCTCTTAAGTTCCTGAGTTGATCTCAGGACTTATAAGTCTGACCCCTCTCCGCAAGTCAAGGGACAGGACTCGTACAGGGGCGCAACATATAAGTTGAAGCCAAAGTCCCTACCCCCTCAGACACATTCCGGACCTCCCATTCCCGACACCCGATTACCCGATCCTTCGGGTTCGCTCCGGACCCTTCGGGATTGAATCGGTTTCTGACAGTTATAGTGCTTGCTTTCTCCAGTGGGAAACAGGTTGAGAAGATGAAAGGACAACGTACCGAGTAGCAAGCCACGTTGTGGACACGAGCACCAAATGAAGGGCCAGGGAAGAGTCAAGGGAAGACGGTCGAGGGGTAGAGAGGGTGAGGCAGCCAGGAGGGTTAGTGAGCAAGGAGCTGCGGCGAAGGGACCGGGCGAAGGTGCCACAGGCCAAACGACTGACAGCGTAAGCCTCGCAGCCACGCCTCACAGCCAGGATGATGACGACGGGGACGTAGGAGTTCACCGTGCACATGTCATGCCCCAAACACCCAAAATGACACGTCAGATGGCCGTCAAAGAGGCCAATGACACCGTGAACCCGGACGTGAAGAACATCAGGCCGACGATGCCAGCGGGCATGTTGAACGAGCTGCCAAACAAGGCAAATGAGGAGAGGCAGGGGGAGAAAGATGAGAGGGATGAGAACGATGGCGGTGGGGACGAGGACGTCCTCCACACGCACGTCGTACCCCATCCAACCCCACCTGCAAGTGAACCACCACCCCCGAGCATGCCGCTCGAGGGGGAGCAAGGTGATGAGTCGAGTGGGCGTGCTCGTGAAGCAGCCACGCACGACATCGAAACCCTACAGGTCAAGCCTAGAGGCCAGGACGACGACGACCAGCACGCACGTGTTGCGCCCCAGGAGCCCCAGACAATGGGTCAGACAGCCAACGATGAGGCCGCTGACACCTGGAACACAAAAGCTGACAGTGCCAGGCTGACGATGCCAGTGGGCATGTTGTGTGGACTGCGGAGCAAGTCCAACAAAAACGAGGAGGGGAAGAAGGGAATAGAGGATGAGAAGGGTGAGTGGGCGAGTGGGATTGAGGAGACCAGCTCGAACGACGACGGTGGGAATGAGGACGTCTGCCATGCGTACATCGTACCCAACACAACCCAACCGGTCCCCTACCACACCCTACCAACCCCAAACGAATGAAGTCCACCCCTGAGCACGCCGCTCGAGGGGGAGAATGGTCAGCAGTCAAGTGGCCACGTTAACGAAATGGCCACATACTTCAAGGACCCACGACAGGAGTCGTCAACCACAACACCCATAGGAATGCCGTACGACAAGACATCAAACAGAGAGGGCCCAGGAGGGGCAGTGGGTGGTGATGAGGAGGTTGAGGGGAGTGATGACGAGATGAACACATTGTATGAAGACGACGAAGAACATCGACGAAGGGAGGATGCCGAGGGATGTTGAGAGGTCGACAGAGAGGTCGAGGGGGGCCACAAGGTTGAAAGAATGGAGAATGAGGTTGAGCGTCACAATGATGCCACCAATGGCGAGGTGCATCAAGACGGCACCGCCGAGGGCGTCATTGAGTGCCCTGCCCAAATGCCGATCGAGGAGGAGGATGGGAAGTTGAGGGAGCAGATGGGATCGACATCGAACATCAAAGAAAATGAACAGGACTCACCTCGAACACCACCAGAACCACCACCACCATCAGCAGCACCTCCAGCACCATCTCCCAACAGCCCAGAATGGCTGCGAAACAATGAAACAACGACGATGACCACGTCGACACCGCAAACAGCAGACACCCTGCACGATCCAGACGGCGAGATGAAGGTAACCCTGAGCGTACAGCTTAAAGGGGAGAGGATTGAGGATTTGAGCCGATACATTGAGCTCACAGACATCAAGACGAACGACGTCGATGCCGAGGAAGACAGGCGACCTCCAGACCAGTCGAAGATGAAGAAACCATCAAGAAACCCTGTGGGCACGACAGATGGTGACGAGCGCTGTCCCAATGAGCCCACAGAGCCCCCTGACAAGGAGGAAGGGGAGCGAAGGGGAAACAGTGAGCTGAGAAGAGTCGAGGATGTCATGATGGACGAGTTGAGTTGAGTCAATGAGCCAGAGGACGAAGGAGTCGAGAGGGATGAGCCAGGAGACAAGGGGAACGAGGACGAGTCGAGAGGAGTTGAGGGCGAGGCAAAGGGATAGAGCGAAGATGGTCAGCAGTGGAACAGTAGGCCAAGCATGTCGACAGACTCACTTGGGCCACCCACGCCGTCCACCAAACGCCCCAAGCGACCCACTCACCACACCA
Source organism: Paxillus ammoniavirescens (assembly GCA_014904835.1). Taxonomy (NCBI): domain Eukaryota; kingdom Fungi; phylum Basidiomycota; class Agaricomycetes; order Boletales; family Paxillaceae; genus Paxillus; species Paxillus ammoniavirescens. The sequence continues at coordinate 15,146 of MU120936.1, read as the reverse complement.
ACCCACCAAGCCATGGAGGATGTTGAGGGATGTCGAGAGGTTGAAGGGAGGAAAGGAGTCAAGGAAACAACAATTGAGGGGGAGGAAGCACAAGTGAGGGAGGAAAGCCAAATGGTGCAAGCACAAACAACGACGGCGACGGATGCCAACGGTCAGCACACTACAAACGACACGGATGACTCACCCAGACCAGAACCCCCACCCACACCTCTGCACCCATCACCACCATCTCCCAACCACTACGAACAACAAGATGACGACGACGACACGGAGACAAGCAAAACGCCCACACAACGACATGCAGACGCCTTGCATGACCCAGGTGGCAAGATGAAGGAGTCCCCGAGCGTACGGCTCGAGGGGGAGAGGGATATGGAGACAAGCCAGGACATCGAGCTCACAGATGTCGAGACGAACGACGTCAATGCCGAGGAAGATGAAGATGACCACCAACCATCAAGAAACCCTGTGGGCACAATAGACGGTGATGAGCACTGTCCCAGCAAGCCCACAGAGCCCCCTGACAAGAAGGAGGGGGAGCGAGGGGCAAATGGCAAGCTGAGGAGGATCAAGGGAGTTGAGGATGTCAAGGATGTTGAGTTGAGGGAGTTGAGATGAGGAGGTAAGTGTTACATTTCATTAAATGTTTTTTTTGCTATTCAACTTCTTTGTAGGCCAGGAATCACTGGTCAAAACCAGTCTACAACAGAAGATCTGCCTGCACTCAATTTTCAAGCTTTGGAGAATTTAGGAAAGGGGAAGAAAGGCAGAAGGTGAAGAGAAGGAGGGGGGAGGAGGAGAGTGTAGTGTAGATTGATCTATAGTTCATAATGGTTTAGAATAGCAAAAATTCTATTTTTGCTTTTTTTCTGGTTTAAATGACTTGTATTGCAAGAGACAGCTATTATTGCAAATATAGCAAAGCTGGAATTGAGTTTGGAACCTTGATATATGTGCTAATAATTGCATTGGTTGTGCTATAAATGACTTTTAATGGATATTTTGGATATATTGTAGCTTCAATTGCTGGGGACTTTCCCATAGACACCATAGACGCCATTTGGATATATTAGCTATTATGGTACAATTATTGCTAATATGACAAATACATGTTTTCCTGATGTACTTTTCCGTCTGCTGCACCCGATGTGACTTTGTCTCCATTACTGATGAAGATTGCTGAGAGGGGGACATTCTTGTCTTCAGGGATATCAAGGGCAATCGAGTTGCTGATAGCTGATTCTCCAAGCGGGTATAAGTCTAGACCGGTACTCAGGTTCACGACAAGGATGTGGGTTTCCTTGGGGTTAAGAGCCGTGCTCCCACTTTCAAGCCGTCAGAGGGACATGCAAGAGTAATTTAGTCGTACATACATTAGTTGGTGGGAATGCACAGGTTTGATCTGCTACAGAACTCCCTTTGTCTCAACAACCTAGCAATTTTAAGAAAAGTTAGAAATATTAGTGGTCATAGTCATGTGGGACGAGACGTACATTATTCCATGGTTAAGATAGGAAACGAGAACCCGGCATCTTTCTTTGAGAAAGTGGATTGCCCTTGCGCGTATACATTTGTCCGCATCCACAATAGTGCTATGTTTTGACAATGTTGTCGGCACCAGCATTAAAACATATGTTGCATAGAAGCCTATGAGTTATTTCATTGTTAGGCGACAAGAACTATGTGAGAAGGAATACCTGTTGCAATCTCCTTTGCCAGATGAACTTCGCATCCCAGGCCCATGCCGAGCCCCAGATAGGGAATCCATGTTTATGCAGTACACTGGCAACTTCACACCGGTAAGGACTTCCTTCACAATAGGCAGCTTACCCGGGTGCTGCAATGTACATGTGGACTGAGCTCACTGATTGATGAGAAAGGTTGGCTTACCGCAATATTGGAAAATAGTGTGAGAGAACCATTTTCGCAACCATAAAACAATCTGGGATCTCCTGACCGCAAGTCCCACTGTAAGGAGAGGACTGGACTATCCGTGGAAAGACGATGGATGATTGTGGTCTTCATTACGTCCCAAATGATCAAGGCGGAGTCCTCCCCCCCACTTGCAAGGTACTTTCCACATCGTGAGAATGACAGACAAATGATAGAGTCGATGTGTCCATTCTTCAGAGTGGCTGCCAATGCAAATTTGTCTGTAGTGCTGCCCATAATGGTAGACAAACTTGACGAAGGCCATTCATGTATAGCCAAACAGTATTATGATTATTTCTACTACATCAGTTTGGCGATATGGGTGCTTATGGGTGCGTCCAATAGCCAGCATTAGTTATGATACAATGACAAAACAAGTACAAGCATTCTCTCAATTGGATGACAACTGCATCTCACGAGGAGTCTCTCCATCGGCAACATCACCTGATTCCTGCAATGATACTGTTCCCCGAACCTGCACTGGGCATTGCAGTTGTGCCCTCGTACCAATCTCGATATTTCTCCCACCACTACTTTTGCAGCATCTGGGTCAACATTCATGCACTTGCCGACACTCTCATGCAGACTCTTCATTGTAGGGAGATTGGCACACATGGTCTTGGGGCAATGGCACTTCAATTGTCACTCTGCAAGAAATGCCCAATGTTTCCCACCCATAAAGCTGAGTCAACAGCATATATGCGCCGAGAAATCACATACCAGCTTACAATAGAGCCTGCATGCAGAAAGTGTGATGCCAGGGAATCTTGGCCGTGAGGTTCAGCCAACCATTAGGGACCACCTTGGGTACCTGCACTTTGGCCAACCTTCGTCAAGGGAACAGTCCACGGAACAGCCTCCTCGATGGCTTGTGAAAGTGGAGGCGCACACAAGTCAGCCTTGCGAGGGGGTTGGGACTCTATGTGAAGTGAGCAGGGTTCTTGCATGATGACATATAAGTCAGCAGGAACCTTGTATTTGTTCTGACCCCAATGAAGCAGTGTGTGGGAGGTCACAATAGGTTGCAAATTGTTCAAGATTAGTTTGAAACTCCACTGCGCTCTGCTCACCACAACTGCACTGGCATACTATGCCTTCTACGAAGTGGCTAGTTTGCCAATGCCATATTCATGATTGTTGCAAGAGTAGAACCACTGATCCAATTACAGGTCTGCAGGTCAATGGCACTCTCCTCAAACCTACCCTGTATGCCCAGCATCAACAGGACAAAGCAGTTTGGCAGGTTTTAATTCAAGAGAAAGCTCGAAAAGCTACGGAGAGGATGGCCACCACCAATCTTTCTACCTCCCTGCAACCTACGCTGCCTTCAGATCCTGCTGTGATCTCCTGCAGTGGGACTCTCACTTGTGATACCTCTGGTGACCTACAGATGGACATTGACCAAGGTCAGTTGGCATTCTATGATCACATTTGCAGCTAGAGGCTCATTTTGTAGAACCTTCTCTCCCTCCTGCTCCTGCCATCACTCAGTCTCTTTCACAGCTTTCCCAGCACCGCCAATATTTCTACGCTCAGAAAGCCCAAGCTTCGTCAATGATTTCTCAACAGCTAGTTTTCACCACCAATCCAACATCTTTTGAAGAACCACCTGCTCCCTTAGATTGGAAGAAGTGCTCTGCATTCATAACACATCAAGACTGGGTTGAAAAGTTGATTGAACTCATAGACAGTGTGTGGAGTCACGATGACACCACTGCCCGGGACTCACGAAAGCTCCTTATACAAGAAATCCAGGCTTACCAAGAGCATCTTGACTATTTAATTGAATCCGAGTGGGAGGCACTGAAGCTTGAGTGTGGGTTATTCCTGGGCAGCACTGGGTTATAGGCGCCATCAAGATCAAAGCTAGTTTATTGCAATGGTGAGTCACGAGCATCCTCTCACTCTAGGCTTCCAGCTTACCTTCACTCAAAAGAAACTAACTTCTCACTGGGAGGTTTGCGAAGCATTATGGAACCCTTGCTCACGCCCCTTCTCATTGCTGTTATTCTACACCTTTTCTCAAATCTGCCTTGACAAGTGTCCAACTTCCTGCTCGACTCATTGCGGGTTGTTGTCTCATCTGCATGTACAGTTGTTCAAGACGCAGTCCTGCAGCATGACAGTAGCCCCTCACGGTCGTGTATTCATTCACTTCTCGAAATGTGCCACTGGCCTTGTGACATTCGGAGCGCTATGAAAGTACTTGATCTTGACCCAAAACTTGATACGCATGGATGCTGCACTCACTGCTTTGCTCTTTACCCATATCGGATGCATGACAAAGAGGATAGCATCAATATCCCCAAGCTTTGCACCTATCAGTGAACACCGAGTAGTCCCCCTTGCAACACTCCACTTACAAAGTCATCAGGCTCAGGTCAAAAAGTTCCCTGTCAGGTGTTCCATCACCAACTGATGAAGACGTGGCTTGGCCACTTACATACTTTCTTGCCCTGGCATTGAGACGGCCATGGCTTCCGTGACTGCAAACCGCTCACAACTATTATTTTCTCAAATTCAGAATCTTTGGGAGCCAGGTCCCCTCAAAGATGTTTGGGATGCCGGCGTGTTTCGTACGTTCAGAGGACCAGATGGTAGGCAGTGGCTTGATGCACCAACGGGTGAAGCGTGTCTGGTTTTCAGTCTATTCATTGACTGGTTCAACCCATATGGAAATCACACATCAGGAAAGAATGTCTCTATCGGAGCAGTCTACATGATTTGCATGAACCTCCCCATCCACCTTCGTTATGCTGTGGAGAATGTATACTTAGTGGACATCATCCCTGGGCCCAAGGAACCCCAAACATATCAGTTGAACCACCTTCTGAGACCTGTCGTGGAAGAACTCCTTGAGTTCTGGTACACGGGCATATACTTCTCCAGAACTGCCGACTTTGACCTAGGCCACTTGGTTAGGGCGGTCGTCATACCTCTGATTTGTGACCTCCCCGCACTTGCAAAAACAGCAGGCTTCACATCATTTAGCAGTGCCTTTGGAGGTTGTCCGTTTTGTTGGCACTCAAAACAGCAGCTAGATGATTTTGACATTGCGTCATTCAGGTGTCGCACATGGCAGGAACACCTCACTCATGCCTGCCAATGGCTTAATGCACCTACCGAAGCAATACAAGACGCCTTGTGGGATGAACACCAGACATGCTGGTCCGAGCTGCTCTGCCTGCCATATTGGAACCCAATTCGTTTCACCGTCATCGACACAATGCACAATCTGTTTCTTAATGAACTTCCCCATCATTGTCATACCATCTGGGGCATGACAGCTGAGAAAAAAGCTGTTCCAAGTGTTGACCTTCACGACACTGAAAAGCAGAGGGCCAAAATTGCGAAAGGTGTTGAAGCAATACAGTCATTTTCGAAAACCACACTTGGTTGGCTTTGCCGTGGTTACATTGTGAGCATCGCCCAAGCCAATAACATCCGCCCTGCCACGCAGGCACCTGTCAAAAAAGACTATGTCAAAGCTCTCATTGACTGGGTACAATTTATGATCAAATGCTGCGCCATTTCACTGATGTGTGAAATTAGTATCAAAGTAATCCAACTGCTGAGATTTGAACCCCCCGTTCCTCATCCCGAGCCTGTGGCCAACCTCACTGAGCCATGGACTAATGGACCCGGAAGGCAAATTGTGCTAGGTCAGGAGATGTTACAAGAAGTCTGGTCTGATATGTCTAAGACCACTCTTCCTACCTGGATGGGCCACCCACCTCGGAATCTTGGTAGTCCTGGCCATGGGAAGCTGAAGGCTGACCAATGGTGCATGGCGTGCATGGTAAATCTCGTCATCACGCTCATTCGCATTTGGGGCACCACCACTGCCAGCGAAAGAGATCGTTCAATGCTTGACAACTATGTAGCACTTATCATTGCTGTACGATGGGCTACCATGCAATCGACCTTTCACAATCACATTGAGATCATGGAGGCACACCTCGACATATACCTGAAGACCCTGGTTTGGCTGTACTCAAAGGACATGCTCCTCCCCACCCATCATTTCTCCCTTCACCTTCCTCAGTGCATACAACAATTTGGACCTGTCCACGGATGGTGGTCATTTCCTTTCGAGGGTTACAATGGCATCATCCAGTGTAAAAATACTAACAACAAAATTGGTACGTGAACAGTTATCATGATGTATTCCTTCTTACAGTTCACCTCCAGGGGAATTGGAGGGGACATTTACGAACACCTTCTGTCAGGCAGCCAACTTATGAGCTATGTTCCAATGTGAAAGCAGGCTACCCCAGGCCATGGAGCAACTGAAACCCCTTGTGAAGCAACACTTTGGTGGAGATTTCCTGAATGGTGCTCTCATGAGTGATTTGGTAGTGCTCAGCAATCACCGACCGAGTCAATTGGCCGTCATGAATGACAAGCCCCTTGAAGACCTTCCAGACGATGTGTACAGCCTTCTTGTCAGAGTTCAATTCAATCCCAAGGGGTCTGGAGTGAACCCAAAGGATCGGGTAATTGGGTATCGGGAATGGGGGTCCGGAATGTGTCTGAGGGGGTAGGGACTTTGGCTTCAACTTATGTGTTGTGCCCCTGTATGAGTCCTTGTCCCTTGATTTGCAGAGGGGGGTCAGATTCATAAGTCCTGAGATCAACTCAAGAATTAAGAGGGAGGTTCAGAGAAGTAGAGGGTAATGGGATTGGGATCTTATTGATATTTGAACTAAGGAAAAGTAGCAGAGTTACATGGGATTTATATACTGAAAGTCCAGATAGATATAAACGGACTAGTGTCGGGCCTTTCGGGAATCCCGACGCACAATAAAAGAAAGATGTCAGGATTACCATACAAGACGTGCAAATGACAAATTAGCACGTTAGATTAACAATGATAGACAAATGATGATGAAAAGGAAAGTATGACAGGAAACAGATATAAGGTGGACCTGATTACTAATAGTAGTGACAAAATCTAAGAACAAGGCAGGAGTTGCCCAAAGTTATAGTACATTAGCTAGGAATAAAAAGCAAATAAAAGTGAACTCACCTCAGCCACTGCCTAGATGGGCTAATGAGTAGGGTGAAGATATATATACTATGGGCGGAGGTATACTCGTATTATGTTATCTGTAATATTATGGAAATGAACCTGAAAGAAGCATTTTAAGCGTAATGATAAATGTTGTAAGTGAAAGTCAAAAGGTTAAGCGAATACAGAAATTATAAGGTCAAAGTACTTCTGAGTGGTTCTGATGGAATCTGATGTTTCCGATCTTGGAAGGGTGTGGGAATATCTCGGAAAGGCGCAGGAACATCTCAGAAGTGGATCAGGAATGGTGGTTCTGATGCTAGAACATCAGAACCATCGAAATGGATTAACTCATTGAGGTTGAATACTGACAAGTAGTCCGAAGACTCGGGAACAGGAACAGAAATCGGGAAACAGAAAACAGAGAAAGGAAAAGCCTAAGTACAACCCGAAGTTGTCGGGTATATCGGGATGGGTCAGGATGGGTCAGAAATAGGTCGAATGGATATGGAAAGTCATGTGACATGACACTTCTGCTCATGTGATTTCATGGGGATACCCCAGACACAACATTTGTCTCTTATTGCATTCCATTGTAACCTGGACTTACTCTATACCCATTGGTGCAATATCGGGATCAGATAGAGCTTGATGGTATCAAATTTGTGGTGTCCTCACGTCGTAGGCGGGGAGATGCTATCCTCATCTTTTGTATCCTGCAGTCGGCAGAGACAAGTGCTGGTCACATCAGCAAAATCTTCTTACATACTCGGCCAGGGAATGCTACATACAGAGTTTTTTGCTGTGGTTGAAGAATTCGCACATCTTTCCCCTCTCCAGCAGTCTTTGGACCCTTATCACCAATACCCTTTGCTTGAGGCAAGAATCTTCTGTCAAGAGACCCATACTATTGTCATCAAGACATCTGATATTCTATGTCATGCTGCAAGCTGTCCTTTTCACAGTGTTGAGTTTCCTGGGGAGTTTCAAGTCATCTTATCCCTAAATCGTGTATGTTTCCCCCTTAACTGTGGTATTGTTCTTTTACTCACTCTCCCGCCAGAACTAGTGCAAAACATTAAATGCGTCATCTTGAGGAGGTGGACATGGCGATCCTAGTACCTTATTTCTGCACGAGCTCAGGTGGCCAGTAGCTGTGTGTAGGTAACATATGTCGGAATCAACTTGTCTTGGGTACTAGCGCTCCTCAGTGTACCATCCACAACGTCGTGTCCATACAAGTGCTCATGATCAAAATAAGCAGAGATTAGACATAGCACAAGATGATCACAAGAGGGGATCTGGATATTATGCATTTCCAACTTCCAAGTGAGTGTTATCCAAAATCGGTAATGGATGCTGCTGCCACAAACACAAATCCGGGTGTACAAGGCTCTTGTCTGTCTGCCCCTCCTTAAATGCCATCTGGGGATCAAGGTTCCATGACGCCATCTGCCACTACTCATGGCCAGAGTTCCACTTCACAACACGATCTGGGTCCAACAGTTCATTCTTCACCAGCTTCAGTTAAATAGCATCCTCATGACTAGCCCTAGCCGCCACCTGATAGTATGGCCCACATGGCACCAGTGATGGACATGATGTTGCAAGCATTCATGAGGCTTCAAGAGACAGTCAAGGAGGAACTGACTAACCTATGGGCCGAGTTTTATAGAGATCCATGCCCACCCGACAGTGGTGTTACCTCTGTCTCGCCTACCTCAAAACGGACCTCCAAACCACAAACCCGTCCCACTTCTGCTGAGGCTGGCACTGACACCAAGGATGACCAAGATGACCAAGACAATGACCCCCCTTCTATTGACCCTTATAAAGGGGATCCACAGAGGGCACAGTTTCGTGTGAGTCCAGCCAGTGTATTTTGTAGCCCATTCATTCATCCACTTTACAGGACCATTTGCACACACACATCATGGTGAGTGAGCGGATAGCGAGTAGTGGAATAGAGGGCGGGTTGTGCTGCTGCGGGTTCATTGTTGTTGTTCTTACTTGTGCTTGGACCTTAAGTGCGCAGTGACAGAAGATAAGATTCAAAATGACTAAGTACAGACTTTTATAGTCCAGGCATACCTGTGACTGCAAAGGTTGTTGACGGGTGAAGAAGCTACATACATGGACAAATAGGGCTCACGGCCAAGACTTACCAACGCGTTGGAATGGACAAGGACAGACCCGGATGGTTGGAGAGCGCTGAACCTGTAAATGAAAGCGGGTTCCGTGGCTAACAGGGTGCAGGTGAGAGCGGATGAGAATGGGTTGGGTGTTGGATTAGATGAATCATGGATAGAGAGTCGAGGGAATGGATCGTGACATTAGGAGGAGTGAGTACGAAGCCGGATGTGCAGATGAAGGACACTTGCAGGTGTAGGGAACATCAGTTCCCTACATCTGCGGGGGACTTTGCTGCTGACTGTCCTCAGTCAGTCACATGATCGTGCACATAGAAGCCGCATGGCTGCCTCATGGCCGTTGGGGGTCTTCCAGTGGATTTCCTTATTTTCCCTCATTCTCCCCCTTCTTTCCAACTCTCCAAATCATCGCACCCACCCACCATCACTATGCTTTCCTCAATGCTCAAACCTGCTGCACCCATCGACCCTGCTGAGCCTGAGAAGACAGCCACCCAGAACGGGTTCAAAGCCGCTGTTGCCAAAGTCCACACCGTGGCATTAATGGTCCCGGGGGAAGGAGATGCCCTAGAGGAAGTGAGAAGAATGTGGATGAAGGAATGGGAGACTGTCACGGTGAGTAGTGGGGTCGTGGATCCAAGGTTGTAGCTAATCCTCTGCAGCCCGGGTTGATGGAGGCCCACAAGCAGGCTCAGGCATCGGGGTTGAATGTCGAGCTGCCAGCACCACTACTGCAGGTGGTGAATGAGGTCGACGAGGCCTACAAGGTCATGACGGCTACCACAAACATGAAGGCCACCTGGGTAGGGTCCCCCATGGTCGAAGACCTGGTGCCCACTCCTCTCAGGGCTCCCAGCCCAATCCCATTGTTGTCGTCGCATGCCACGGGCAAGAGCAAGATGGAGGTGGTAATAGGGAAGGGAAAGAAGGTGAGTGCCATCCCTCTGGGAGGTATCCGTCTGCTAACCCGACATCCTTTGCAGCGGTCCTGCCAGGACTTGACCCAGGAGGAAGCGGGTCCGACGATCCCTGAGGGGATGCTCAAGTACGACGTGCCCTGCGCCAAGTGCGCATCTACCCAGACGGCCTGCTTTGGGGCCCCCAACAAAGCCTGTGCGAGGTGCTTGCACCTAAAGAGTAAGTGCACATACGCTTCCAGGGGTAAGCCTGCAGTGGGTTCTGTGTCCTCAGGTAAGGAGTTGCCCCATAGTTCAACACTTGCGATATTGACATGCATTTACCCCAAGTACGACCCGCCCGGACTTCCACAGCGAAGGCCAGGTCGTCGAGTTGGGTCCAGGCACCAACGCCCAGCGAGGAGGAGGAGGAGGAGGAGGAGGGTGAAGTTGTGTACACCAAGTCGCTCGCCAAGGTTGGGAAGGGTAAGGGCGTGGCTCCCAAAGGTAGGGAGCTTGTACTGAGTGAGGAGGAGGCCGGAGAGCTGATGCGCGGGCTTGTGACCTGTGACTCGAAGTTGAGGGATGCCCAGGCCCGAATCCTGGAGTTGGAGGCCAAGGTGATGGGCCTAGGGAGCCTCATGGAGCGGGTTCATCATAGGTAGACCGCCTCTCTCATTCTGAAAATAGTCTGTAGTGTACCCGCATCGTCTGTATCATACAAGTCCTGTCCGTATCCATGCCCATTATCCAATCCAACCCATTGGTGTCTCAATAAACGGTAAAGTTGTTGTAAGCATTGAGAATAAACATCAAGTAAAATAGAAATGGATAAGGGAGCGCATGCCCGCTACTTCACGGGTACCTGCCCGTCTTGTCTTCTTCCTCCGGTCTTCCACTTCTGCTTCTCTAGTTGACGACCCTGCCTGGTTGATAACCGGCTGTTCTATGTGATGGATAGGGGAGGAATATATCATATAAATGGGCGCAGTCCCTATTGCACGTTAGAAAGTGAATGCTGCGACGGGTATAGTAGAGGGACATGAAGATGAGTGGGTGAGATTTTGTTAGAGCGGATTTGTTGTTGTCCACATTTTTCTGTTGTATATAAATTGGTTGGGACATTTTCTGGATGTTTTCTTTGTTTTCTGTATGTTTTAGGTAGCGTCATAGGAAAGGAAACAGAGCACTGGCCAAAACCCAGGGTAAAACAGAGGAGTATCGTACTAAGGAAAAGACTGTGTTTGATCAGGATAGGGGTTATTCAAAGTTGTTGGGGACGGGTTCTTCATCGTCAGGCTCATTGTCCTCTATCCCTGCCAGATGATCCACTTCTTCTTTGTCTAACCTGGTGATGGTAGTGACTGCTATGTGAGACCTCGAGCATGGATGATAGGGTAGCAAGCGAAATGCTGCAAAGCGAAGCTTGGAGACGGACCTGTCCAACTCAGCCAGCAGGTACAAACCACCATTCGTCCGGCGAAGGACAACCATGGGACCTGTATACCGTGGCTTGGTTTTTCGGTTCAGCTCCTTTTCGACCCTAGAGTTTCAAATGAGAACTAGACTCCCTGGGGAGAAGTTGTAGTCCTTGATCCGATTCTTGAAGGTCTCTTCAAACTGCTTGATGGATGCAAAGCGGGACTTGAGGACTTTGGAGCAGATTCTGTCCAAATCCTCTTGTCGTTTCTGCAGTTGGTGGGCTCGCCATGCAATGAGACCTGTAGTAGAGAATGGATCCATGTTGGGTAGTGGGACAAGGTAAGTAGCTTCTGCAAGATCAAAGGGGACAAGCGGCTCAATGCCATGGACCATAAAATAAGGTGAGAGACCAGTGGACTTGACAATAGTTACCCATTCCACCTAGAAGATAGAGTGAGCTGACCAATACCAGCGAGACTTGTCCCCCTTGGCACTTTTGATGATCACTTCGCAAACATCATAATGCCTACGCTCAATGATTCCATTGGCCTGAGAGTTATAGGGCGAAATGCAGATATGGCGGATATTATACCTGGAAGCAAGGACATCTAAAGCCTGGATAAATGGGGGACCATTGTCAGTTACAATTTCAGAAAGCAGGCCCCATCTGCAGAGGATGTCCTCAAAGATGTAGGTGGCCAGTGCTACACCACTTTCAGCTCAAAGCATCCACCACTCCAGATAAGCGGAGAGCGCACAATGGGCTTGGACAATGTACCTGTAACCACCTGCCTTGGGCATCAGAATCGTGTTGATGTGAGCCTTGTGAAAGAGACCCCCAATAACAGGTATGGATGGTGGGATATGAAGCTTTGTGGTCTGACGGATTTGGCATTCATGACATGTACAGATGTACCACTTGACATCCTCAACGAGCAAAGGCCACCAGAAGTGCAGAAGGAGTTGGGTACATACTGTGAAGACACCTTTGTGCCCGAGGTCATCATGAGCCTCCTTGATCAGCCTGTAACGCTTCTCCTCTGGGACAACCAGCTGATGGCGGCCGTGGGGCTCACGACGCCAAAGGGAACCGTCTAGGAGAAAGAAGTGGGTGATGGAGTTGATGAAGGATGCATACTCGGCCTCTGAGAGGTCAGGCGGGCGGTCTCGAGTCTCTAGAAAGGTCCGGATCCACCCCACCTTGGTTTCTCTGAGGGCAGCCTTCGCAGATCTAGGGATGGAGGGTTCGATCACTGTGTCAGTAGTGGGCGTCAGGAAGGAGAAATAGAAAGGGGGCTCTAAGCATGAGTGTGTTGTAGATAGGGGCTCAACCCATGAGGGAGTGCACCCTAGGGAGGGAACTCCCTCGATCATTGAGGACGGTCATGGAGAAGGAATAGAAGTTGTCCAACCAATCCTCATGGTCATCGAGGATGGGCGGGTTGCTGTCCGCTTTGGGTCTGCGAAACAGGCCGTTGGGTCCTGCATGTTTCTCGGCCGGGACATGAACCAGCTTGAACAAGAACAGCAAGATCCCGGCTATGCATCTGTTGATGGTCATGTTGGGTTGAAGATCCGGGTTATTGATCATCCCTTTGACATACTTGGCGTTGAGCTCCACTGTAAAGTTAGTAATTCCAAAGGTGTAGATGTGGACAGCACACAGGGCGCAGAACAATCCATACAGTTCCAGCTTGGCTTGGGAATAGTGACTGTCCACCTTGTTCAGGGTGATGGACCTGAACCGGTTTGGATAGCGCTTTCTGTCCTCACCAATCTGGAACAGGATGTAACCAACAGCGATGACAGAGGTGTCCACTGCAAGAATGACTTCCCGCCTGCACTGGTAGTCTATTCAACGGAGTGCGGGGGACTTTGCTATTTCGTCCTTGAGACGCTGCATAGCAACCCAGCGTGTATCATCCCATTCAAAGGGAACACCCTTGCAGGTTAGGTTGATGAGTGGACTCACAATTGTGGCAAAATCCTTGATGAAAATATGCACCACCCCACAGACTCCCAAGAAGCCACGGACATGAGTCACGTTGGTGCACTCAGGCCAGTCTCGGATTTTCTGCACTTTGTCTTTGTGCGGAACCCGACCCTTGAGGGTACACTTGTGCCCAACGATAGTCGCATCAGGGGATGCAAGGACGAACTTCTTGGCAGATACAGTAGCGCCCACGTTCTGCAAATGTTGCAGGATGCGGTTCATGACACCAGCGTGACTCCAAATGAAACAATGGATCCCCGGGTTCCCAGGGATGGTCTCATAAGTCCCATCTGCTGCCTGGTATCACGTCTGCTATGATTTGACAGGAACATCATCCATGAAAGGCATGGTATGCTGGGGTATCTTGTCCTGTGGGATAAAGGCCATGTCAGCTTGGAATATCTGCACCACATTGGTATGCCCCATTGGAAGCGAAGTGAGGCGATGTGGACCCAGGGGTGTCCCAAAGGTTGTCAGGTCACAAGAGTCGACGTGAAGAACCTGGTGGTCATAACCCATGAAGAGGTCAAGCATGCCGTATACCGCGTAACCAGCAAAGGACTCCACAAGGTATTCTATGAAGGGAGGGACAGATGCGTCACGGATTGAGACACTGTTCAGGGGTTGCAGGTCATGGACGATGCAAAGGGACTTTCCGTCCTTCTTGACTACACAGAACCATTGCGAACGGTATGCTGCACTAGAGGGTTCATATACACCCGCTGCAATCTTCTCCTTGATGATCGAGATGACCTGCTCATGAATGGCGGGCAGGATAGGGATGTTGCACTGCACCCAGGGAGTATGGGGCATGGTTGCAAACTTCACTGGAGGGAAGAAGCATTCATTGAAGGATCCACATTCTGAAGCGTCCCAGGCAAAAGCCATCTTGTGGCCCTGGACAAGCCAATGGATGAGCTTGACCTCCTCTGGCCACAGCCATTTGGCTGGGTCAAGGTCTAAGGCTTCAGCGCGTTCTGCAGTGAAGCGCACTCCTGGAATGAAATTGGGTGGTTTAGTAGGAAGGGGCTTTAGACCCGCTAAGGGATTGTCAGGCAAGCGACGGACAATCCTGAACCCCTCCGCTAGAGGGGCAGGGACTGTGACGACCTTCTTGCCCATGGCCTTGAATGCCAACCTGTGATGAGTGGAGTCAAGGGAACCCTCTGGCTGGTAGACCAGAGCATGACGTGAGGGGTCAAAATGATAAAGAGAATCTAGAGCGGAAACGGCAGTGGGAGTAGGGACGGATTGAGTAGAGGAGAGATAATCATAAATCCCAGACCGGGTTCCACGGCTGGGAGAAGGACATCAGGAAAACATGTTTATGTCATTTTTCAATATTAATTGCCATATAAGCACATATTGCCATAATCTTGTACAAGCCACAAATTGTGTGTCATAATAGCAATAGATAGCTATAAATGACACTTAATGCTATGTTGGCACCACAATAAAATCTAATAGGCATATTTACTAGATCAATTGTTTAGCAAGAAAGTAGTATATTTATCTAGCACATTCTCTATTGACTATGAAGGTCTTTGGATTTGATGTGGGCTAAATTGTTGGGTACAAACACTCTGTCATTGACAAGTGCTGCAGTACATCAATAGGTGTATATGTTTCTTTTTGATGCTTTAAATGAACTTATTATCAAAGATGACAAGACAGTAAGATTACAAAGAAAAAGAGCAAGCAAAAATAAATGCCAACATCAAGGATTGAACTCCAAAACCTGG
>MU120935.1:117874-165713 GCA_014904835.1 Paxillus ammoniavirescens | reverse complement strand
TCATCTTGCTGGATCTGGTGGTAGCCACATCCTTGGTCGATCCAGCCTTCTCCATGTATGTCTTGCAGAAGAATTTGAGGAATAAGATCAAGTAACTGGAGAATCTCAAGGGGGTTTCAATCGGTTTCGAGTTGGTCAGAACTCGAAAGCAGGCTGTTGGTATGCATTGGCTAGAAAGGCTTTGCCAAACGAGCCAAAGTAGAAATGAAAAATCATCAATAGAACATGCAAGTGAGGAAGGGAGATTCTGATAACTAAGGAACAAGACAAGCATAAGAGAGTGTACACATCTACAACGTGCATACAGGCCATGATGTGGGCCACCAAGCATCCAACTATGGCTGAGGGGCCTCCTTTACGACGTCCAATTTCTTTCTGTTGTCTTTGAGCTCTGTGAGTTCGACTTTGATCTTGTCGTTGTCAATCAACCCCTGCTTGTCGAAGCCATATAGGTTCTGAGCCAAACCTCCCTCAGCAGATGCCATGATCAGTTGATGTGTGTCAGAGACATCGAAGGACGTCTGCTTCCAAGGATCGTGTCGTTCTTTCCACGACTCAACCAAGCTGTAGATAGCAGCTATCATCGTAAGGAGTGTCACAATTCCAAGAGGCAGGATGGAGAATATGTAGATCAGGCTGCGATTAGCCCAACCAATAGTACGCATGAACACGGTGCCGTTGACAGGAGAGGTCATGTTGCTAGGAATTCCATCTTGGAAGGCGCCTTGCGCAGAATAACCCGCTCGGAGAAACTGAATGTGTCATGAGATATAGGTCATACCATGTGGGTCAAGCTTACAGTAGCGGCAAATTCAATGACGCCCCGCCAATAGTTCTCCTAAATACAAGATTCAGACTTCATTCAGAGACGAGATGCGCTTGGGCACTTACCAATTCCTTGTACACTTCATCCGTGTTGTTCAAGATGGGGGTATGGAACTCTCCCGAATATATCGAATACAACGTGTCGCCGATAATATTGTTCATAAGACCTTGTGAGTTTCGTGCGTGATAGTTCGCGACGCCGGCTAGATAGAACAGAAGGTAGGTGTTATCGGGGGAGAAGGTTTGGTTCGAGATGATTTCAGATGCATTGATGATGCCCCAATCCGTGTAGTCAACCCGTGTGGTGGTGATTAGTGGGGTTACCTCACAGATGGTCGGCGGGAGAAAGTCGTATTTGTAAAACCCTTGCGTGGCAATGACTAGAACAAATGATTGTGGGTCAGCATCATTGGGACATGAACGCTCAGTGACGAACCGAATCTGCTGTATACGTCACTTGTTTCATTGTGTCCAGGACAAACGATGGTCGGAAGAAAGCCGGTGCCCGCTACGTCAGGTTGCCCAGAAGCATCGGCCCACGTGGCATATTGCTGGGTAGCGAGACCACCTTCAAGTTGGAACATCAAGTCAGTCGAGACAAATCATGTCCAAATGGAAATGTACACACTGGTGTTGCAGTTCGCTGTCGAATTCCATGCAATCAGAGAATACGCCGGAGACGTACTCCCAGGTGAGGTTACGGTGAACGTGGTATTGACGCTTGTGAAGTTCAAAACCTGAGAGCTGGCGTCTGCGGGCTGACAATGGATATCCGCCGTAATTCCCTGTTGATGCACCGAAAAATTTCTCTGAATTGCAGACCAGTCTCTTCCCCACTCCGATGATCCATGGCCAATCGTATAATTGACCAGTGTTACGCCACCAGAAAACCGCAAGCGGGTCTCGTTGGCACCAGGAGGCGTCTGCGAACCTGTGAAGGACCTGACGGCAGGTAGTAGACCACCTATCAAAGCGTGAGCGTGAGTTTTGTGCCCAATCAATTTATATGGCCTGCCTGTCGAAAGGTTGTACTTTGCTTGATTAAAATTGATGATGCCGGGCATGCCGAAACCTACACCCGCTGCAGCGATACCGCTCACGGATCCACCAACATCGATAATAGGGAATGAATCGTCGTGAACTTCATGCAGCATCACGTAGGTCATCTATCAATGCCAGTATACATGCGAGGCGACGTACGGATCGTTGGTGCATAAGCGCTCAATTCAATGGCGAGGAGTTGCGAGAACGCGGGGGATGTTATGCTCAGTTCTGTGCCCTCATAGCCATAGTAACACGACACCAAGGTTGGTTCAAGCAGAGTAGTCCATCTGTGATCCTGTGTAAGCTACGAAAAACAGCAGCTAAGACAATGCTTACCCAGTAACCAGAAGTTTAAGCATAAATGAGACAAAAAATGTGATTAGGGTCAGCTTCGGGTAGTCCCATCGGAGGATATGAGACCCCTTGATGAGTGCGGCACCTGCGCTGACTTCGGCCAACGTTCGTGGCTTCCACAGCAAGTGTCTCGTTGCTTCCTTGACAGAGAGGCAGAAGAGACTGTCGACCGTGATCAATGTCGCGTAAAAACGATGAACGAACAGATAGCTCACAAAGTAGATGTCAAGGAAAGCGCTGTGGCCATCAGCGTGACCACAGTAGCCGAGATTCCTGGTTGAGCAAGGATTATTCTAGTCAAAAAGCCATCGAAGCTGAGACACTGTTTATTTATCTGTACGCCAAGCCACGTGGAAGCGAAGGCCAAGATGGACAACTGCGCAACGACTAACCCCCCTAGCCGTATCAGCTTGTTCGTGAAGTAGTACTCATGATGTTTGACATCCCCAGGGGAAGGGCTGTTCCCTGATTCATATTGTTGAGAGGGAGCTGCAGCGATGGGGGTCGTTGGCATGGCGTGGTTTCAGGAAAGGAACCATCGAGCATGTACACTTATAAGATTCTCACCGAACCGAGCACCAGCCGAGCTGGATGCGCATGCTGACAAGGCCACGTTGTGCACACGGGTTCAGCGCAGCATGTTTGCAGCATCATATTAATCTGCAGGTGAAAAAAGGTTTTATTTTAAAGGTATAACTCAGACAACCTCCCTTTTTTATCAGAATGTCCACCAATCGAGTCAGAGCTCTGCGCTACTCAACGATAGGTGCTAGATACGAAATGTCAACCACGCAGCATTTTGTTTGCACACAAGTGGACACATACCCGGCGATCGAACCTGACCAAGTTGATAGAGCCCGAGTCAGCCCGCATATATCCATGCCTCGTCGTGTGTCAAGGTGGTGGCAGAAAACCGTTGGTGTACTATTTGCATTTGTTAGGATTAGATGGCTTTCCCAAATAAGCAACGACAATTCATTCTTTCTGCCTACGGGAGACTTGTAACTCATGTGGGTAATATTGCATACAGTCAGAACGCACAAGGTGAGTTACAAATCACGTCTAAAACCAACCTACACAAGAAAAAATCGAAACTAGAACTCGTAGATGAAACCCGATCAATGAGAATTGATAACCAAAGAGAGAGCGCAAGTACCAACTAGTATAATGTGAGTCATCATCAGTGAACAAACTACTTCTCAAGGTCCTTCGTCGATGTCACGACGCTCAACTCCTTTCTATTACCTTGCAACTCAGTCAGTTGGACTTGAATCTTTTCGTTGGCAATCAGACCCGTCCTGTCAAAGCCCCATAGCTTCGAAGTCAAACCGCCCTCGGCAGATGCCATGATCAAGTGAAGCGTGTCGGAGGCGTCGAAGGATGTCTGTTTCCAAGGATCATGTCGTTCTTTCCACGACTGAACTAAGCTGTAGATGGCCGTCATCACCGTAAGGAGTGTCACGATGCCGAGAGGCAGGATGGAGAATATGTAGATGGGGCCGCGATTAGCCCAACCCATGGTAAGGACGAACATTGTGCCATTGAGAGGAGAGGTCATGTTGCTGGGAATTCCATCTTGGAAGGCGCCTTGCGCGGAATAACCCGCTCGGAGGAACTGAAATACCATGAGATATAGGCCACACACCATGTGAGTCAAGGCTTACAGTAGCGGCGAACTCGATGACGCCCCGCCAATAGTTCTCCTAAATATGAGACTCAAAAACATCATTCAGACAGAGACAAAATGTGTTTGTGTACTTACCAATTCCCTGAACACTTCGTTCGTGTTGTTCGAGATAGTGGTATTGAACTCTCCCGAGTATACCGAATACAACGTGTCGCCGATAATATTGTTCATGAGACCTTGCGAGTTTCGCGCGTGATAGTTCGCGACGCCGGCTAGGTAGAACAGAAGATAGGTGTCACTGGAGGAAAAGGTCTGATTCGAGATGATCTCAGATGCGTTAATGATGCCCCCTGCCGTATAGTCGACGCGTGTGGTGGTGATGAGTGGGGTAACCTCACAGACCGTATACGGAACAAAGTCGTATTTGTAAAATCCTTGCGTAGCGATCACTGGAGTATACTGGTCAGTCAACAACATCGGAGACGTGAATACCCGCGATGACAAACCGAATCTACTGTATACGTCACTCGCGTTTACATGCCCAGGACAAACTATAGTGGGAAGAAACCCGGTGCCCGAGACGTCAGGTTGCCCGGAAGCATTGGCCCAAGTGACGTATTGCTGGGTAGTCGTACTACCTTGGAACATTAAACGAGTTAAGACAAATCGTGTCCAAGAGGAAGGATACACACTGGTGTTGCAGTCCGCTGTCGAATTCCACGCGATCAGTGTATACGCCGGGGACGTACTCCCAGGTGGGGTTACGTCGAGCGTGATGTTGGTATTCGTGAAGTTCAAAAGTTGAGAGCTGGCTGCAGTCTGACAGGTGATATCCGCCGTGATTCCCTGTTGATACACCGTAAAATTTCTCTGAATTCCAAGCCAGTCTTTCGGTGAGCTCGATGACGATCCCCGACTGATGGTAGTGTTGACCGAAGTTACGCCACCGGAAAACTGCAAGCGGGTCCCATTGGTACCAGGAGGTGTTGTTGAACCTGCGAAGGACTGGACGACAGGAAGTAGACCACCTGTCTAAGCGTGAGCATGAGTCGAGTACAAACGACCGAAACAAACTACCCGTCGAGAGGTTGTACTTTGCTTCATTGAAATTAACGATACCTGGCATGCCAAAGCTTACGCCCGCTGCAGCGATACCGCTCACGGACCCACCGACATCGATGATAGGGAATGAATCGTCATGAACTTCACGCAATATTAGATGGGTCGGTTATGCCCATTACAAAGGTGAAGCGACGTACTGATCGTTGGTGCATAAGCATTCAGTTCGACGGCGAGGAGCTGCGAGAACGCGGGAGAAGTTATGCTCAGTTCTGTACCCGCCAGGTCATAGTAACATGACACCAGTGTTGGCGCAAGCAGCGTAGTCCACCTGTGGTCCTGTAAGGTTCGAGATACAACAGGAAACACAATGCTCACCCAGTAACCAGAAGTTTAAGCACCCCGAACGCAATCCAGGTGATTAGAGTTAGCTTCAGGTACTCCGGCCTGAATATATGGGAGCCCTTGACGAGGGCAACACCTGCGCTGACTTCAACCAACGGCCGTGGCTTCCACAGGAAGTGTCTCATTGCTTCCTTGACCGAGAGGCAGAAAAGACTGTTAAATGTGATAAGTGCTGAATAAAGAACGATGAACGGACGGATAGCTCACGCAGTAGATGCCAAGGAAAGCGCCGTAGCCATCAGCGTGACCACGGTCGTCGAGATTCTTGGTTGTGCCACAATCATTTGAGTCAAAAAGCCATTGAAGCTGATACATTGTTGTTCGATCTCGACAGCCAGCCAGCTGGAAGCAAAGGTCAAGATGAGCAGCTGCGCGACAACTATCCCCACAAATCGAATCAGCTTCCTCGCGAAGTACCCGTTATGTTGACCACCCCCACTGGCAGGAATATTGGCCAACTCGGATTGTTGATGTACAGGTGCGCCTCCTGGGGCACGCTCTGAAGTGGTCGTGGACATGGCGTCGATTCAGCGAAAGAGACGATGCAGCAAGTCGATCACATTATAATATATATCCTCTTGAACCGAACACCAGCCTTTAAACGCCTGGTCGCACCGAGTCCCTGCCAGACGCCTGAACGTTTAGGCCTCGACTTCTCGATGATGCTAATGACTCCGAGGATCTGGGCGCATCCTGCCAGTTCTTCATGCGTGCGTTTGGTGTGCAGCATGTTTACAATGTGTTCACGATCATAAGCTTCCTGTATAGGCCATCATTTTACGTAAGTATGGCTTTGACAGTACACGGCTGTTTTCCTCGAGGAATTTCAGCTGACCTTCACCATAATTTGACCGTGATCACTGACCGTCTCCACTGATCAGTGTTGGGTACTTGCAACTTCATTGAACTGTTCCAGTCACATTCCACTAGATCAAGCACAGTTCGTGAGGTGCCGACCGCATGTAAACAGAGTTCAGCGTACGCTCGGTGGGGTTTCCGGTCATGAAAGCGGTGGCTCAATTGCAGGCTTCCATTATGACTTTCCGCAGCTGACCTTCGTGTTCTTGATCAGGTAGATATAGACGCCAAGCCAAGCCTGCACATATCCTTATTTCGTCTTGCTTCCAGTTCGCCGCATGCCCAGACAGGTCTCCGGGACCTTGGCAAACGAGACGTTCCCCAATGAGTATTCATATAACGCAACTTCGACATCAATTGTGCCCGCGCCTTTTGAGCGCTCACCACGACTGCAAGCCCCCTACTAGCAAGCAACACCCTCGCAGCCTCTTCCCTGATAAACAACCCCATACTCTCACTCTCGATCGAAAGCATGGACGATGCGGTAGATGAGACGCATTGAATATGTTGAGGTCGTTTCTGCTGAGTCATCAGTGCGAACCAGCCTAGCGGATGTGCTAGAAGATAACCGGAAGGGTGTGCTCTCTTGGGGGAGTGTGCTGGTCCCAGAATGCAAAGTACTGTTGTAAGTATTCGATGTCCTGCTCTCGGTATTCAATGCACCGTTCTCAAAATGCACTGTCCTCCGATCCGAGTGAACTGCTCCCAGAGCGCAGTCGAAATAGTGTGCTGAGACAGTCTGATTGAGACGTCGATTGTGTCGCGAGTTGACTGGATGCGATAGGGCTAGGTGGCTGGGTTTCGGACTGGGAGCTAGAGGCAGATCTGCGCCACTGTATCCGTATTTTCGGAGGTTCTCAGATGCGGTTCCAGAGTCGGTTGAATACAGGCTCCTCATTTCTGTTCGCAACGAGTACGGGCGACGTGCGCTCGTTGGGAGGCTAGACTGGCGATCGGAGCTGGTCCCGTTCACGGTGGAGCCCGGCCGCGGAAGAGGGTGGGACTCGATCGCTCCCATGGCCAAGGAGAGGCGCCCGCGATTCCTTCGCCCACGTCGACGTCGTGCCTAAATCTCATCATCCAGTGGGATTATCTGAAAGGTGCGCATGCGGGAAGCGTCTGAGAAGTGTCGGAACTGATGGCCTGCAGCCTCGTAGGCTGACTTGAAGAAAAATGTATACATTACTTGCATGCGATGCATCGGTTTTCCTGGTCTCTTCCATTGAAAACCAGTCCAGACTCCGGACTCTGGGAACGTTTCGTCGTGTTAAACTGAGTGAAAGAAGGTGGCGCAGACAAAAATTGCGCTTGGTAGTCACGTGATCTCTATCGCTTGTACTCCTTTGGGGAAATTAGTCGAAATATCACAGAAAGTCTGGAATCTGACCATTCCGCCACAGTCCGGCGGAAAATCCACTTTCCAGGTGTTCTCAAATATCAGGAAGATGGATCGTGACGACGACCTAACCAGGTGAAGTGAGTCTTTGTACCATATGATGAACGTCTCTTGATAATTGAAACTTGTTCTGGGCGATTGCTTTGAGCTTGAAGGAAACACAAGCGTCAAATTCGCACATGTCTCAAGACGACGCCGTTCCAGTGGATGTACTAGACGAGGGGGAGAACGATTCCAAGCAGAACTTCAGCGTGCCATTGAATTCTCCAGCGCTGGAACTGGCGCACGTCGCGATACCGCCCAAGTCCACAACCCTACACATACTTCAGAGCCTCGGCCTCCCAAAGCAGTACGCCCACACCGTCTGGCTCCCTGTCATTATTTGGATCCTCTCTTGGTGAACTTGATGGATGTCGTCATATCCTCACTGAACAGAGCCAGTGACTGCTCGATGAGTTTAGGCCCATCAATGACGCCTCCTCCAGACCTAAAGTAAGGCGTGCAGTTGCCCTGAGCTAAACTAAGAAATTTCCTGGGAAACTTGCTATCATTGAAGGCTTAGGTTCGTAGTCCTGAGTCCTGAGGGTTGGTTCATGTGCAATCTGGAAGCCACTATCCCTGGGTGAGTTCTTTCCTCTTATGTCATAATGTCCAAACGTTCACCTCCGGCTGTGCAAAGTTTTCTGCAACTAGGGTATATGCTGCCTAGTGACATTCAGCACTAGGACTAAGAGTCTTTTGGTCCCCCTTTGTTACTTATGCTGGTAGTGTGTACCGCCAGTGGTAATTCGGAAAGAGTGCACGAGACTAACAAGCTACTGACAAGTTCACAATAGCTTTGGAACTTTTCTCCGAGTCGTGTCACTTCAGGCATCCAGATGGCCTACGTTTTGTCACACACAGATCCAGCTGAACGCCCCTTTTCACCAGTCGGACGAGTGACACTTATATATAAAGCTTGAGTGAGAACATCGTCATCCGCTTCCGCGGGGGAGAAAGACACGGATGGAGCCAATGGAGCTTACTTGCGAATGTCCTTTCGTAAGTACTAGTATCATCTTTTCCGCTATTGAGCGCTTCTAGTAGCTTTGCGGAACCCCCTCGGTCGGCTCTAGAACAGTCACGCAACGGGCGTGAGGTTATAGCAAATGACTATAATAACGTCGTGTACAAGCCAACCAGACATGACCAAAATCTCCTCTCGGTTTCCCTTCAACGACACATTCGGTTACCACACTTGTTTTTGTCTTCGATGGAATCCAAGTCGGACGTGCCCTTGCCAGTGGCCATTGAATTCGACCCCGACCAGATACCTACCGAGGCAGTCCCCGAAAACTTTGTATCCTATACTCTCAGGCACCAGGAGGGCCGTCCACCAGTCACGTGGAGTAATTGGTACAGGGAGATACACTGGCCTTACCTCTTCATCTTCTGCGTTCTACCTATGCTTGCATTTATTGCTGCGTGGTCCACTACTCTGCGGCTAG
This sequence comes from Paxillus ammoniavirescens, assembly GCA_014904835.1. Classification (NCBI taxonomy): domain Eukaryota; kingdom Fungi; phylum Basidiomycota; class Agaricomycetes; order Boletales; family Paxillaceae; genus Paxillus; species Paxillus ammoniavirescens. The sequence goes on along the minus strand of MU120935.1, from coordinate 156,658 downwards.
AGACTGCTATATGGTTTTTCATTTACAACCACCTTACCGGCTTTGGTGAGTCGTTTATCGCGACAATGAAACACTCACTAAGGTTTCACCAAGGGATAACCGCTGGATACCACCGTTTATGGACCCATCGCGCCTATCAGGCAACTAAGGCGCTTGAGTACACCCTTGCTATTCTTGGTGCTGGGGTCGTTCAAGGTTCGATTGCTTGGTGGGCCCGCGCACACTGCGCCCACCATCGCTACACCGATACCGACCTCGATCCCTATAATGCTCACAAGGGCCTTTTCTATGCTCACATCGGATGGTTGATTGTTAAGCCCAGGCGTAAGCCAGGTCCCGCCGATGTTAGTGACTTGAGGTCAAACCCAGTCGTGATATGGCAGCACAAGTATTATCTCCCCATCGCCTTCATCATGGCCATCGTTGTTCCCACGGCTGTGTCAGGCTATGGATGGGGGGATTGGCGTGGCGGGTTTGTGTGGGCATCTCTGATACGGCTCGCAGTGGGGCAACACGTCAGTGTCCTTGTTGAGATGACGCATCCAAACGACTTCTGATTGTTCCCTAGTCCACGTTCTGCATCAACTCCATATGTCACTGGCTTGGTGATAAGCCATATGATGACAAGCTCACCCCTACAGATTCTCTGTTTTCCGCGCTCCTCACAATGGGAGAGGGATATCACAATTACCACCACCAATTCCCTATGGATTACCGCAATGGTTACAAATGGTATCAGTACGATCCTACCAAGTGGTTCCTTTGGACATGCGAGAAGCTTGGTTTCGCCACACATCTCAAGGTCATCCAACTTTGAAACTGGTGAAGGGCGTTCTGGTACTAATGCCCCCATGTCCAATAGACTTTTTCGGACAACGAAGTGCAGAAGGGCGAATTGACTATGCAGCTCAAACACCTCTGCCACAAACAAGAGGCGCTTTCTTGGCCTTCTGAGAAATCCGACCTGCCAGTCACCACCTGGGAAGATTGTAATCCCCTTGCGCTCCATGTAGCCTTCTACGCGGTCTTATGAATGTTTGTTTTCAGACCAACGGCAGGCGGAGTCCCGTGCCTTGATTTGTATCGCTGGGTTCATTCACGACATAAGCGACTTCTTCGACAAGCATCCTGGTGGTCCTCACCTCTTGAATAAGAACATTGGGAAGGACGCGACCACTGCGTTCTTCGGAGGTCTTTATGACCACAGCCACGCTGCGCACAACGTACGTGTGTTCCCCTGGTGTCGTCGCTCTTCTTGACTGACGTTTGGTGCAGTTACTTGCGATGAAGAGAGTCGGGATCTTGCTTGGGGGTGCACCTCATGGGTTGGAAGAGAGGGTGGTTCCCCCTAGCCAACGTCTGCGCATCACTCGCTACACTGAGCTTTCAGGGAGTGGATTGTAACGGTTTCGGTCTTCAACAGATCAGATTTCCTACAGACGAGGATGGTAATCGTCTGAACTCATGTTTGTCATGTTTCCCTATTTTCTTTTCTATTCCCCTTTGTAGTACTTAGTGCATAAAAACGAGTAGATAGCGACCGTGTACGATAGTGTACCACAGAGATTAAAGTTGGATCAGTTTATTCGAACCATCTAAGTGATGAATCATTATTCTATGGATCTGCTGACACAACGGATCACCAGCATATGGCACGGCTGGCAGGATATGGGGTCAATATAAGCGCGATAACCGTTCATGGTGCCGGACATCGACCACATTTCTTCTTCGCACCATGTCTAAACCTTTCTCACTTACTACGAGCTGACGATTCGTTGATTTTGTTTGTACCTGAGTTTTCATAACGAGTGAAGTTTTCCTATTTTACCTGTTTTCCCTGACGAATTCCAGCTGACCTCCACCATACCGTGGCCGTGAACTATGCCCGCGCCTTCTCAGCGCCCCCAACGACCGCAAGCCTCCTCCTAGCAAGTAACGCCCTCCTCGCAGCCTCTTCCCTAATAGATAACCCCACACTCCCACTGTCGATCGAAAGCATGGACGATGCGGTAGATGAGACGCGCTGAATATGTTGAGGTCGTTTCCGCTGAGTCGTCACTCCTTTTTTGCGAACCAGCCTCGCAGATGTGCTAGAAGATGATCGGAATGGTGTGCTCTCTGGAGGTAGTGTGCTGCTCTCGGTATTTGATACACTCTTCTCAGAATGCACTGTTCTGTTATGCGATCCGAGTGAACTGCTCCCAGAGCGCAGTCGAGATAGCATGCTTAGACAGTCTGACTGAAATGTTGATTGTGTTGCGAGTCGACTGGGTGCGATCGGAAGGGCTAGGTGGCTTGGCATCGGACTGGGAGCTAGAGGCAGATCTGCGCCCCCGTATCCGTATTTTCGGAGGTTCCCAGATGCGGCCGCGGAGTCGGTCGAATATAAGCTCCTCGTTTCTGTGCGTAATGAGTACGGGTGACGTGCGCTCGTTGGGAGGCTAGAATGGCGATCGGGGTTGGTCACGTTCGCCTCTGAGCCTGCTAGCGAAAGAGGATGGGACTCGATCGCTCCCATGGGCGCTTCGTTCCCGAGGAGAGGCGCCTGCGATTCCTTAGCCCACGTCGACGTCGTGCCGTAGCCAGGACGATGCGAGCCCGTCGTCGATGTCTGACTATCTTCGTATCCGGACTGTAGTGTCGACTGGCTCTGACCATACCCCACTTGGAGCGTCGAACTCGATAAGCCTTGAGGCGGTCCCGGTGTCCATGTCCGATCCCGTGGGTAGTGTACGACTCCGCCTGTGAGAGGGCCATCCAGGATGTCGTGGAGTGCATTCACGCGATCGCGGGCCACGAGTGAAGATGCAGAACGTGTACGAGCGAGACTGATAGATGAATCGAAGTAGTCAGGACGGGCTTGATGATCAAAAGAGCGTTGCGATAAAGCACGTCGCGGTGCGCGTGTAAAATTGGAACCACTGCTCGTACTCTCAGCCTGAGGTTCATGATCTAGACTTGGTGGAGGGCGGTTGCCAGCAACTGCCTCTACCGCATTCCAGAAACTTGATTTGAGCGAATTTGTCCAGCCTTGGGGGTTAGGTGAGAGACGTGAGTGGGTCATCGGACTCGGGCCTGAGTCGGCCATCTGATGATAGTATCCACCATAATTTGGGTTTTTGTACGTTTTGGCTGTCGTTCCAGGGGAATGCCTCGTACGACGCAGAGCAGCGACGGTACTCGTTCGTCTACCCCACGGGACTGTGGCAGGGCCAGGCGGCTCCACCGGGCCTTCACTTATTGAGCCAGACTGATCGCGTCGATTTACCTTGGTTGTTCGTGCAGGGTTATCTCGATCCTTGGAAACCACGCCGGTGCCCAGTCCCCCTCCAGTTGCAGAAGGTGGTGTCAGCCCTACATCCTCTCCTAACCCTGGTCTACTGATCCCACCTTCGTCCCCGCTCGTGACGTCTCCTGGCATGATATTCGCGACGCGAAGTCTCCCAAGGGTACGCGTGCTCTCTTGAACGGACAATCCAGTGGCTAAGCGCCCTGGGTTGGGACGTGAGCGGGGCTTTGGCACCTGTGAGGAGGGCATGCCATAATACGGGCTCTGCATCTGCAAGTTTGCATTATTCAAGGTACGAAGAGGGGGGTATGGGCCTTGCGCCAGTCCTGAACGACCGATGTTGTTGTGCAGCACGCGTTCGTCTGTGGGGGTTGGGGCCGCATAAGGTAGGGCGAGTAGATTTGTAGTGCTCCTCCGCACGAGGGACGCGGGGAGGTAATACTCGGGCGTCTGCATCTCCCCGTCAATATCCCTCCGCTCTGTACTTGTGAGACTACTGAGTCCGTCATGGTCACTAGCGAGACTGGGCTCTTGGCCGTGTTCTCTATCATACCAGGGATCGAGCTCGCTGTGTCGCTTACGCCGAGCTCGTGACTTTATCCACCACGCTACGACCGCTGCTATACAGGCAATACCAAAGAGCGTGCCTAGAACGATGGCTAGGTAAAATGGTGCGCCGTATCCATGGTCGGTAGAACGGACGGTTGGGCTCGGTGTCGGCTCGACGATGGTAGGGACGGATGGGATGGAAGTGTCAGTGTCAGTTTGTGTGAATGATGATGACGACGACGACGAAATAATGGGAAAGGATGATGTGGAAGTGATGAAGATTGACGAGGAAGTGGGTGCTGCTGTGTTGGATGATGTATCCGTGGCGGAGGTGCTCGTGACCGCAAGGTCTGGAATGGAGGACGCGGGCGTTTTTGACGCAGACTGAGCAAGCTGTGTTGTGACCCTGGTAATCTGAGGACTAGAGGACTGAACGAAAGGGCTCTGGCTGGCGAGGGCGGTCTAAACGCAGGAATGATTTCGTGGATGATTTCACGAGACACCCAGAGAGTAGATGGAATCCACTTACAGGAGCGATTACGGGTTGAGTGCCAGTCAAAGGACCAAACCCTATGAGAGACGGCTGTCCATCCGGACCCCAGATCAGTGTATACCTTCTGTCATGATGCTTCGCAGAAGGAGTAGCGGTAGGAACAGGAAGAGAGTGGCGTGAACTAAATCTCATCATCCAGTGAAATTATATGGAAGTTCCAAAGCATGGATGCGCACCGGGCGCAAGGAAAGCTACCAGAGCTGCAAAGGGGAAGCGTCTGAGAAATGTCGGAAGAGCTGGAAGATGTACCGAACGAATTCGAACGATGGCCTGCAGCGTAGACTGACTCGAAAAATATATTACTTGCCTGGAGTACATCAGTTTTCCTAGTCTCTTCTATTACAAGCCAGTCCGGCAGTCTCACCGGTCACGATGAACCACGGACAAAATTCAAATTGGGCGACCCACTTATTGGTGTACGGGTCCCATGGAAAACTCACAAAACTGAATGATTTAAATAAATGGGAGGGAGGGAGAAAGCACGTTTGACGGGCGTCCGGACGAGCGTCCGTAGGAAATCCGACCAGTCGGGGACCGAAGCCGTTACACAACGACTAGGGACATTGATGGGTCAACTACCACAAAGAGGTCCAAAGAAAATAGAACACTCGCTTTAAGCACAATGCTGGGCCTGTAACTGATTTGCAGTTGCGACATCCTTCGTTGTGCAGCTAGTCTTGAGGCACTGGAAAGAAGCACTCTGGAAACCAGCCGACGTGCAAACGCACGGCAGGTCAGCACTGGGACGCGGAAATGAGTGGGCACGGAGAAGAATGTCAATCAGAATCCGTACTAGCTGGAGCATCCGAAACTTGCGGCGGCCTTGGTAACGCAATTGACGATGCAATCGTTAAGACCAGTGGTAGTCGTAGAGGAAGCTGCAAGGGCACAAGCAGCGATGACTACAAAGGTTTTGATGTTGACGACCATGATGTAGTAATAGTAAGAAGGTTTAACAAGTAACCGCGAGGACGATGCACTAGCTAGTAAACAGGGAACGGGGAACAGGTTAAATAGGCTGAGTATGTCACAAAGTGTAACTACCACTTGGTAACTAGTACATCCGAGTTTAGGGTCGCCGAGGAAATTTGGGAGAAATCGTACAGGCTGGGACATCCGCAACTTGCGGCGGTCGTGGTTGCACAAGTGAAAATGCCAGTGTCAAGACCAACAGGCAAGGAAGATTGAGAGGCAGGACTAGTGCCAGTCGTGGAGGAAGCTGCAAGCAACGACTCACTGAAACTACGTATGTAGTAAAAGCTTTTGTATGATGTTGAATCATGATGACCGCAAGAAGTGGCACGGACATCGTCGGGCCGCAGAAGTCCTCCCCAAGTTTCGGGCCCCGGGACCCTTCGGTCACTCACCGAATAGTGCCCGTGGACGACACCTGAGGTAAATAATCCAAGGACGTGGCAAGTACAAAAGATAAGGGGTGATTGGAGTTCCCCGGAAGCCTTCTGCCGACGTCTATGCTGAGCACGATTATCCAGAGCTTCCACAGGTGCAGGAAACAAGGTTTTACAAGAACGAAATTCTATAGTGCAAAAGACACGTGACTTACGCCACATAAGGAGTATACGCAGGATGGGTCCAGGAATATTTGGAAATGCATCCTAATGCATCGCGACGACGACCTAGAAAGGTGAAGTGAGCGGTTGGACCGTATAATGAACGTCTCTCGATAATTGAAACCTTTTCAGGGCGATTGCTTTGAGCTTGCATGAAACACAAACGTCAAATTCGCACATGTCTCAAGACGACGTCGTTCCAGTGGACGTACCAGACGAGGAAGCACGATTCCAAGCAGAACTTCAGCGTACCATAGAAGCCTCCAAGGCCGGAACGGACGCACATCGTAGTCCCGCCCAAGTCCCCAAGTCCACAAATACCTCGGAGTCTCAGGCCTCCCAAAGCGGCACATCCACTCCATCGAGCTCTGTGCCATTCTTGTCCGAGCGCGCACAACTTGAAAAGGAGAGACTGGAAAGACTCAAACGCTTGCGTAGCGAAAGTGATGATCGTGAAGCAGGCCTGGAGAAATCACAGCCGCCACCGGTTAAGAGGCAACACCTATCATCCGCCCATGAACGCACTGATCGCAGAATAAACCAGTTCCCCTCTACTATGTCGAGTAGCTCCTCCAGCGCCAGCCTTGAGGAAAAGCCAAAGGGAAAGACTAGCAATACATCCGTCACGGGTCAGCTTTTCTGGGATGGAGAACTCCGACCGACAGCGAACAGACATTCACAACCAAGAGAAGACGGCAGGGCCACCTTCAGACTGACCGAAATACTAGGCCCTGTGCGTGCTCGGTTTCTCAGCTCGAACTTGGGTAAAATATTCATTCTTTGATCAAAGAAAATTGATATATCGTTTGCTATTATTTCCTCATACTCGACATCTGTGTCATGGATCTACGAGTTTTTCGACCCACATACACCCGTCATCCTCGCTTCTCAACCTGATCAGTCTGGCCGCGCCACCATAAAGAATGTCCTCCCTAATTGGATAATGACTGTTCCGTTCTTGAGGAACGGGCGAGGATGTCAACATATGAAGGTATGTAGTAGAAGTTGTTTTATGTCATCAGCTGATGCCCTTATTCCTTCTAGTTTATGCTTGTAAGTCATTCCATTCCATCATTTTAAATCACGAATTTTACAATTTCTCTCCCTTATAAGATCTTTTACAAAACTGGCCGTCTCCGAGTAGTCATCTCTACTGCAAATTTGGTAGACTACGACTGGCGCGATATTGAAAACGTTAGTCCCTTTCACTCTCCTACGTGATTTGCTTCGTAATGGCATCCCGGCAGGCTGTCTGGCTCCAGGACATTCCACCACGGTCACAACCTTTACCCCATGATCCAAAAGACGTGGACGATTTCCCTTCCATCATGCAGAAGGTCCTTCATGCGGTCAACGTCCGTCCAGCCCTGGCAAACATGCTAGCTAATGACGTACGTCAGACCTCCTGACCGATCTCACCGCTAACCTCGCCTTTAGCATCCTAAGTTACCCTTACAATCCATCCACGATTTGCGCTCCAAATGGGATTTTTCCAAAGTCCGCGTCAAACTCATACCCTCCATTGCAGGGAAACACGAAGGCTGGCCTGCGGTTATTCAGACGGGACACACACGCCTCATGAAAGCCGTGCGCGACCTTGGTCTGCGGACCGGGAAAGGAAGGGCGGCGAAGGAGTTATCAATTGAATGTCAGGTGGGAATGTGCCCTGCGCGTGTTGATCACCGACTCAATGGCGAGCAGGGCTCGAGTATAGGAACATATTCTACGCAATGGTTGAACGAGTTTCACTTTTCTGCACGTGGCGAGTCTGCAGATGAGTGGCTCGACGAGCCTAAGAATTGGCGGTCGAAGCTCCCATGGCCAGCTGTCAAGATTATATTCCCGAGCCTGAAGACCGTCAGGGCGAGTGCTTTGGGCGAACCTGTGAGTATGCCCTTCTTTCAAACCACGTTTGCAAGATGGTTTATACTTGCACAGGGTGGGGGGACGATGTTTTGTCGTACGAATCAATGGGAAGGGGCCAAGTTCCCAAGGGAGCTCTTTCATGACTCAAATAGCGTTGGGGGTCGCGTGCTGATGCACACCAAGGTTCAACCAGTTCACAGTGCGCATCTCACAGTCAAATTGCCTGAACCCTTACCCTGCAGATGATCATCGCGACCTTCCGCCAAAAATCCACCCCGTTTGCTAGTTCGTCAAAGTCTGTCCCAAAAGCTCGATCCACGGCACAAAGTAGCTCGGACAAAGGCAAATCCAAAGTCATCGTCATTTCAGACAGCGAAACCGAGTCTGAAACTGAGCCTCAAGATGATGCGGTAGAAGCAATAAACGAACCCATCGGTTGGGCGTACGTCGGCTCTCACAATTTCACGCCGTCTGCGTGGGGCACGCTTTCGGGCTCTGGGTTCAATCCCGTGTTGAATGTAGGTTTCAGGTACTCGGATATCTTATCTTTTGTTAATTGATGTCTGGTTTTGAACTTGCCTGGACCGGGGATAGCTCGTCAATTACGAGCTGGGAATACTTTTTCCACTCCACGGCGAAGAGGACGCGAAGAGGGTGGCGTGTTTTAAACGTCCGCCGAGGAAGTATGGACTAAGGGAGGATAGACCATGGGTGCGAAGTTCACTCTTATCTGCGTTTGGTTTGATCTAAATAGACTAACGGCTTTGGCAGATCCAAGAAGAGTCGTCGGCTTCTAGTAGCTAGTTCAAGGCGGGCTTTGACGATTTGACAAGCTATAGTCCGTGACGTTGACCATTATCGAGAGAGTAGCGCGTACTATGCCAGTACTGTCAGATTAAGCAACTCGAGTCACTCGATATACACAAGCTGTGGCCAGTCATTGCACGTCGAAGGTGAGGGACGATCGCGCCGGGTGTGGTGGTACGTCTTTGTTAATAATTGAGATTATGGGATTGTGATGGTACTCAGCTGGCTTTGGCGGCCCTCTCGGCAAACTTCACGGATATTATCACATCAGTCGGGAACGCACCAGACAGGGCCACCGACTCCCGGTGACTAGGCATCAACGACGCTGCCCAAAGTATGCGCAGCTGCCCTGAGCTAAACCAGGAAATTCCCTGGGAAGCCTGCTCTCATCAGAGGATCAGGTTTGTAGTTCTGATGCCTGAGGGTTGGTTCATGTGCAATAGGAAAGAAACTACTCCACACCTCTTGTTCCGGGTAAGTTCTTTCCGCTTGTGTTCCAGTGTCCAGACGTCCACCTTCGGGTGTACAAAGTTACCTATATATACTGCCTAGTGACATTCAGCATCACTAGTACTAGGAGTTTTTGGTCTGGGCCATCCTTCTTGTCTGGCAGCATCATAGCACATACCGTCAGCGGTGATTCGGAAGAGTGCACTAGACAACCTAGCTACTACAAGTTCACAATAGCTCCGGAACTTTCCGAGATGTCACTGGCAGAGTCCTTCCAAGTACTGCCCCGTCTGTAAACCATCTGGATGCTAGTTCCTCGTAACAAGCATTTACAGCAACTAGCTAGTGACATTAGGAGCTAGCAGGACTTTTTGGAATGAGATCAGGCCGAGCCCTTCGCATATGTCACTGGAGACTAGTTGGCACGGAGCCGGGCGACGCTAACTTACTCGGGAGTCGTACTATTCGCTTTCCTGGCACCAAGTCTCTATAAAATCCAGCTCAAAGGCTCAGGCATCCACTGGCATGTGGACTGACGCGTTCCTTAGGTTCTAACACTATATCTGAGAAATGCTCGTCACTGGCACCTTGCTGTATCAGTGGATGGAGATTGCAACTTCAGTATTATCGAGATCCTACGCTCCGTACATCCTGCGTGTCTTGGTGGGGTTCACCCTGCTGATCAACGTTCGTTCGTTCCCATTGCTCTGGCATGGTGAGACCATTGTCCTTACAGCGGAATTTTGCATGCTGACAGTGTATTTTTGGTTTCCCCAGTCCGAGTCTTCCTTCCACTCGCCATCGTGCGGTGCAAATACCACTTCTCGTTTTACAAACACATCCTCTCATTTAAACCAGCAGCCGCTAGACACCATGCAGCAGTAAACCAACTCGAGTCCTTATGTCCTGTTGGAGCGAACCCATTCACGTTTACAGTACATTACAAATCTTGGGCAAGTAAGTCCAAGTTCTTTTTAGCGCCCAACCCACGTTTTCGTTCGCCGAATTTACTCAAGGCTGTATACATAGGTCCTGACGACTGCGATTTTCTCGGGCACCTCAGCAATTCTAGCTACGCAAAGGTAAGCGCCCCCCAGCGAGTACGTGGCCTTGCATAAGAGCTCAGCAAATTGCCAGGCTCGTGATGTCTTAATCTCTCAGTTTAGCATCAAAGCATGCCCGACATTTGTTGGCGTCGGTGGATGTGTTATCTTGGGCGGTAAGGCACTCGTTGAGCTATTGTGTTCCAGGCAATTAACTTGAGGTGTCCGTAGCATCACACTACCAGTTCCTCCGCGAAATTCCTCTTTTTGCACGGTATGAGATAAAGTTATCTATCGGGGCATGGGATCAGAAGTGGGTATGTGTTATCTCTTCAGCATCCAGGTTTGGGCGGTCCTCATTGCCATTGAATAGATGTATCTTGTGTGTCGCTTCACTTCGCATTCGAAGAACAAACGCAAGATGAAGACGAAGCAGAACAAACCACCTGTGCTGCCCATAGGGTCGTCTGCCTCCAGTGTAATTCGGATCTCTACACCAATAACGCCCAGCGACTCAGAGTCCTCTGATCCACCTAGCGACAGAATTACCCAGGCTCTAGCTTCATCCCTTCTTGCAGAAGGCCCAGATGGGCCGACTGTACACTGTTTCTCCATATCTCGCGTGTGTTTCAAAATTGGACGTATTACCGTACCACCTCCTGTCTTGCTGGGTTGTGAGGGTTTCTCAAAGCCTCCCAGCTCCGGCTCATATTCGCACGACGCTCCCCCACCGCATTGGATTCATCCTCACACATTGCGGCTCTCGTCGGGTAGTCTAGATGATTATCACGGTTTCCTGACTAAATCTTGGAGGGACGTTGCAAAAGAGGATAGATGGTGGGTTGAGCCCCTGAATGGCCCTGTCGAAGAACAACGCCTGGCGAACCTGGCAAAGCTGGATGCAATCCAAAGCGTGGTGAATGTCTGCATGGACGTTGGACCATATGCATAGTCACTAGATGTCAGGTGTGTTCGTCCCTTGCAACCAGCACATGCAATTCTCAATATTTCTCGTAGATATCTATAGATACCCCTCCCCCCTATGCTTATCTCGACCTCTACCTATTTTTCTTTGCTACAACGGAAACGTTTACTTGCCAGTGCAGTGTATGATGTTTTAGAACTACTGGAGACACAAACTGATATGGAAAGTTGGGAAATAACCAGACAGGTAAGCTAGCTTGAAGCCACACAATTTCTCCGATGCGGGTAAAGATGGTTCTTATGGTCCAGTGCGCTGATCATGAATTCTTAGGGAGTGGGCGACTCGTGAACTCGATTACCGCGCTTAGGACTTGCCCACTCGTTCCATTCGTCGCAAAACATTTTCTTCAACACCTCGTCTTCATCGTTCCATTATGGTTGATATCCCTAGTCCTAAATATAAAACAAGCGATCCAAGAACCGTGGCTTCCCTGCGTGACGACGACGCTCAACACACAGGCGGCGTAGTTCGATCAGGTGACGAACGCCAGATTACAGGCCATGGATTCCGAGTCAATACCCGTCGAGTGGAGGCATGGATTATCAGCACTGACCGGGGACGTCTTACCTTGGCCCCTTGTCAATAACGCGGATTCTTACCAGTCACGATCGGGTGGTCGCTGGATAGACATTTAAAAAGCGACACCTCCGAGAGGTTCATCATGTCCAGACGCGCGAGGGAAGAGCACGGAATCCTAGACGTTCCATGTGTTCGTTGCCGCGAGTTCAAGTTCAAGTTCTTCATTGGCTATCAGGCGCTCATGTGCATGATAGATTGGTCTCCAGCAGCTTGAAGCTCGAAGATCTTATCACTCTGGGCGAAGCCAACTTGGCTGATCAACGGTCTGAACCCTACGACAGAGTCACCAGTGTCACGCAATGGCACGCGCCTATGGCCTAGTGATCGTGACAGACATGAGGTGATGCATACCTTTGACCTGGCTACTAGTGAGGCCACTGGACAGAAGTTCGTCCCGATCGGGGAGACGGAAATACGGCCAGCCCATCAGAATAGCATCACTCAAGACCGGATTCTACATAATAGCCTGGCCATCAGCTCGAAGCAAAGCCAACTTAGCTGAACAACAGCTCGAAACCTATGATGGTCCTCCGTGTCACACAGTGCGGCATAGTCTCTAACCGACTCCATATGACCGCCGTTACCGTACTTGGAGGCTCCAAGAACTACGGGACTCTTCTGCTCACACCTCCGCTCCCATAAGTTCGTCTTGTCCTCCTCTGGTCTCTCTGATAGCCTGAGTACGTCTTTACCCACGACGTGTACGAGCGCGGATGATGACTACATATTACAGCGGATACTTCACTCCTGCAGGTTCCCGTATTGAGATTGAGGCTTTTGTCAACATCTGGTGAATATTCGTCGCTCATTATTATAATTTGGTCTTGGCGACGTTTTTCTCGGGCTTAGGACTATGCTTCATGACGAACGCCCTTGTACGGACTCAGTGGAGTTCAGGCCATAGCGTTTCTTGGGGGATAACATGGAACCTCATCCGGGGATGCATGTTTTGGGTTCGGAAGGCGGTAGGACATCACTGCATCCTGATACCCTATTGACCAGGATGGCATAAAATGAAAAATACCTCCTGCAAATAAAATACATTTTGGTTCCTGGACGTGGTTTCCACGCTACTGATGGCCTCTTCGATGATGTACATCAATAATATAACTTTATTAGATTATGCCTGACATCAGCTGGCGAAATGATGTCGACGTCGAGCTCCCAGAATTGATGGGAAATTTTCAGTCAAACTGCTATTTTTGCATATAAAAGGGCCATGGTCTGCCATGATGTGATGTTCGACTGAGTACTGATGCATACTTTTCCTCCATTCAATTGCGTGTATACATAATGTTCTGAAGATATAACATCGTTTAGGTATGATTAAAAGGAATGTGTAACCTGGTGGCAAGATATGCTATTGAACACTATGTCACCGCGATAAGCACCTGGTAGAGAGATCCGGATAGATGAGCAATGTTCGCTCTGTTCACCGCGTAGCTACAATCATCAGCAATCATCAGCGTTGTGAGCCACGCACACCGAAAGTCCACATACTAGTTTCCACACGGAAGCGCAAGTTTCCTGGCGTGTTCACACTTGGTTTGCCTTTGATATGATCGCGCGTTATCTTGCTAGATCCAGTGGTAGCCACGTTCTTACTCAACCCAGCCTTCTCCGTGTACGTCTTGCGGAAGAATCTGAGGAATAAGATCAAGTAACTGGCGATAATTCCGGTTCCAACGATCGCCGCAGTGGGCGTGGCCGTACAGTTACCCATGTGGGGTAAAATAGTGGGAAACCAGTTATATGCAAGATATTGGTAAGCTATAATAGAGGGGAACACGAGTCAGGATGGGATGCGGAGACGCTTTGAGTACTCACACACGAAGAGGCCTACTGCGAGAATAACTATGAACTGGAGGATCTGCATAGTGGTGAGATGTTTCTTCCACTGAGTTATTGGGATCATGAGTGATGCTATAAGACCCCTTGGAGAAGAGCTTGCGAACCCATAACTTAGCTCCGCCAGCTGTGGCAAAGTAGTAGTAGTCTTGAAGTTACGTGTGAGCGGGGACGGCTGTTCTTCAGAAGTTGGCCGACACTTACACATTAGAACATGGATACCAAGGTTGAGGAAAGCCGGGATCCAGGTCTGTGAAGCAGGTCTAGCTGGGGGGATCTACGTCATGTATCATGTAGCGCTCACCGCTGTCGCTCTACCATTCAGCTGGACAAATGCTAGCACGGCTGTTGCCGAGTGGTGGTAGACATGGAGGAACGCTGTTTGCAGTTAATCCATAAAAAAGGAAATCTCATTACACATTAGCAGACACTCACAAAGAGGCTTCTTCTTAAGAGTCAAGAAGACGGTATCAACGAACTCGTAGTACTTGAAGTAATAGTTCACCATCATGTATAACTCCAGGCTCTTGAAGCATGGTATTAGTCAGGCAATGCGTCATTGATTCATCCAGCAGAGAAGACCCACATTGGTGTATGCTTCGGGGACACATAATGAACCGTATGTGCCGACTTTCGTCCAATTCAAGAATACCTCTTCTCCGATAAGAGCCATGAGGAGGAGGCTTCCCGCACTCAATATTAAATTGTGTGCTCGGAATGGGGTGGTCAACTCCAATGGTGCTCTGTCCTTCATGATTTCACGAGTTCCGAAGACGACGGCAAGGTATGTGACAGTCATACTGGCGACCACGGGCCATGTTGAGAAGGGGGACTCGCCCGGGATGTAGGATGCGAGGTGTGGTGGGATAGCGTTGGTGGGTATGAAGGAGAGGATACGGTCAGCAAGGAAAGGCATGGCGATTTCGTTTGAAGGGAAAGCAAGTGTCACTGGCAGTGGTCGAGAACATTTTACTTGTATGGTCATTTACTCGACCCCGAGCCGAGTTTGACATAGAGCGGACTTATAATATTCACATTAATTAACTCGACGGCAAGGTTCCACTACTAGTATACTAGTATGTCACAGTCATACTGGTGACCACAGGCCATGTTGAGAATGGGGACTCGCCTGGGATGTAGGACGTGAAGTGCCGCGGAATAGCGTTGGAAGGAGACCGCCAGCAAGGTATGGCGAATGTGTTAGATGGGGGACCGATTGGTGCAATCTACTTATATGTTTCCGCGTCATGTTTGGGTCGGATTTTGATAGTCACGGTTAATTATAACGTTATTCGCGATTCAGAATCAGATCGCAGAATTTCTGTTGGTAAGAAGTTCATGTCATCACATACATCAAAAATTATTATACCGATACGGACCGTCACGCGTCATGACTCGTCTTCAAGTTGGTGGCGGACGTGCAATCATTCACTGAATCAACTGATCAGCCAGACGGACAGATGGCCGGACTCCGAGTTTATGGTTTTTCGTACGTACGTAAGGCTGTCGTATTCTATCTGAGATCTGACAGATATCGATCGTTGAGTCATGTCCACATTAGGTTCGGTTACGCTCATTCTCCGCAGAGTCGGCGCAGACATATATGTTTGTTTTCTGTCCATGTCAACCTTCGACCCGAGTAGAAGAGTTATGCGACGGGTTCGTGGTCATGACCCCTGTACAAGGTGAACGCACCAGTTCGTTCAATCGCGTTATAACTCGATATTAAAAATATTAAATGACAGAGATAAACGCGATCAAGGTCTCCTCTCGTTTCTCTTCCAACGACACAGTCTCGGTCACCACGCTCGTTTTTATCTCTGATGGAGCCCTTGTTTATTGAAGACCCCGACCGGATACCTACAGAGGCGGTCCCCGAAAACTTTGTATCTTATACTCTCAAGCACCAGGAAGCCCGTCCACCAGTTACATGGAGTAACTGGTACAAGGAACTACACTGGCTGCACGTCTTCATCTTGTTCGTTCCACCTACGCTCGGCTTCATTGGAGCATGGTCCACTCCTTTGCGCCTCAAGACTGCCATATGGTTTGTCGTTTACATTCACCTTACCGGCTTTGGTATGCCATTTATTGCAATAATGAAAGTGCTCACACTGACGCGTTTTGATCAAGGGTTGACTGCTGGATACCACCGTTTATGGACCCATCGTGCCTATAAGGCAACCAAGGGGCTCGAATACACGCTCGCTATTCTTGGTGCCGGCGTCGTCGAAGGTTCGATCGCTTGGTGGGCTCGCGGACACCGCGCCCACCATCGTTACACCGATACCGACCTCGATCCCTACAATGCGCACAGGGGCCTTCTCTACTCTCACATGGGATGGATGATCTTCAAGCCCAGGCGCAAGCCAGGTCCCGCCGACGTTAGCGACCTGAGGTCAAACTCAGTCGTGAAGTGGCAGCACAAATACTATCTTCTCCTCGCCTTCATCATGGCCATCGCCCTCCCCACAGCTGTAGCTGGCTATGGATGGGGCGATTGGCGTGGCGGGTTCGTGTGGGCAGGATTGTTACGGCTCGTG
The DNA here is from genome assembly GCA_014904835.1 of Paxillus ammoniavirescens. Classification (NCBI taxonomy): domain Eukaryota; kingdom Fungi; phylum Basidiomycota; class Agaricomycetes; order Boletales; family Paxillaceae; genus Paxillus; species Paxillus ammoniavirescens. The sequence goes on along the minus strand of MU120935.1, from coordinate 140,575 downwards.
GTCTCACAACATGTAAGTATTTTTGCTAAGATGGCGCACCCAGACAACTTCTGATCGTTCTCTAGTCCACTTTCTGCGTCAACTCTCTATGTCACTGGCTTGGTGACAAGCCATATGACGACAAACTGACTCCTAAAGATTGCGTGATTACCGCGGTCATCACGATGGGAGAGGGATATCACAACTTCCACCACCAATTCCCTATGGATTATCGCAACGGCTACAAGTGGTATCAGTATGACCCGACCAAGTGGTTCCTTTGGACGTGCGAGAAGCTTGGCTTCGCTACACACCTTAAGGTCATTTCAACCTTGAAACCGGCCAAGGCTTTCCAGCACTGACGCACTTTAATAGACTTTTTCCGACAACGAAGTACAGAAGGGCGAATTGACCATCCAGCTCAAAAACCTCCGACATAAACAAGAGGCGCTTTCTTGGCCGTCTGAGAAATCCGACCTGCCAGTCATCACCTGGGAAGATTGTAAGCCTTCAGCACTCCATGCAACCCTCTACACCACATCTGAATGTTTGTCTCCAGTTCAACGGCAGGCAGAGTCTCGCGCTTTGATTTGTATCGCAGGCTTCATTCACGACATGGGCGACTTCTTCGACAAGCATCCTGGTGGGCCGCACCTCCTGAAGAAGAACATAGGCAAGGACGCGACCACAGCGTTCTTTGGAGGTCTTTATGACCACAGCCACGCTGCACACAACGTGCGTGTCCCCCTTCTACAATCGCTCTTCTTGACTGACGCTTGTTGCAGTTACTTGCGATGAAAAGAGTCGGGATCCTGCTTGGGGGTGCACCTCATGGCTTGGAAGAGAAGGTCGTGCCCCCTAGCCAACATCTCCGCGTCACTCGCCATAGCGAGCTTGCAGAGAGCGGAACCCCCCAGTCATCCCCCTGAGATTCTAGATCCGTAGCCAAGTTGGTAGTTTTGTCTTGCATATATCGTTCTCTGTTACATATGCCGTTCCTTGTTACATATGTCGTTCTTTGTTTTCGTTTGGGTTACACAATATGCCAACGTTCGTTTTAGTCTTCTTTCTCTCTTTCTTGCTTTTGTTTTCTTGAGTATTTCAGTTGACTCCCCCATCTGCAATACTTGTGCTTGTATCCCGTACGTCGAGAGCGAGACCCTGTCTCTTCTGAATGGAAGTCCTTTGTCGCTTCTTCCCTGGCCCGCTCAGAGTCCATCGAGCCCACTGGCAGACGCGCTCGCATCTTACACAGTCATTGATCAGATCATCAAGAAGCCTTCAAAAATAAATGAAAAGTCGCGGAACATATACACACATCACCCCGCTGTGGTCTGCTGCACCGTGGTCGACGATCACGCTCCACGCATATACGCCTTGATCAAGTTTCAGACCTCAGATCTCAGCTTCAACCGAGCTGGCCAGCGAACTTCCAGCGAGCGGTAAAAACATCGTTCCGTGTTCCGGGTTTCTTACGTACGTATATATGCATAAATTCTCACTTTTCGACGTCATCGATTTTGATGGCTTCTCGCTTCCAACCCAACTTCGAATGTATATATATATATCGATGGCGCATCAAGCCATGTAAAGTGAATACCTACATGAAGGTTGCTACTTTTATTCCGACAGAGAAAACTCTTGCCGAATAAGAGCTTCAGCTTCCAACGACCTAGGTCTGATCGAACATTTGAAAGGTGCCTGGTGGCTTTTGAGCGCAAACGATTTAAAAACATGTCAGCAACGCTCACGCGGGCACATAATATGTATTGAAATGTGAGAGACACATACGCGATGATTTCTCCCACCAGATTGAACTCTGGCGTCATCTCGACGCCGTTCTCGACGTGTTTCGAAATGTCAAATACGGCAAGGGCTTGGGCACATATTAGCCAGAGGGCCGAGTGGCCGAGGAAATAACCTGGAAATGGTTATGAGATGGTGGACGTTGTTCGACCCGTCGGACAGTTTACCTGGGCATCGCCTAGATAGGGGATTATTGATTATTGATCAATAAGATATGGATAGAGCGATGGATCTTACCGCCGTCCGAAGCCAAAGCATGCGTTTCCCGGATGAGGTTCCGGGTTATCTCCCAAGAAACGTTCTGGCCTGAACTCCAGCGGGTCCGTATATGTTCGTTTGTCGCGAAGGATAGCCCTAACGCCAGAAAAACGTCACCAAAGACCAAAACACTGAGGGATTAACACTTACCAGATGTTGACAAAAATAAAGGAGCCTGCAGGGATGAAATATCCGTTGTACTCGTCATCCACCCTCGTACGTCTCATGGCTGAAGATGCGTTATCAGTTATCAGAGCGAGGATTACATTTAGAGGAGGAGCAAACGAACTTATGGGTCCGGGAGTGTGCCACCGGAGGAGTTCTGTAACAAGAGCGTCCATGTACGGTAACGACGGCCGGTCGGCGAACGTTGGCAGTCGGCTTGTGCCGATGACCGAGTCTAGTTCTTCCTGGGCTTTCTTCATGACGCGCGGGTGGAGCATCATCGCAAGATAGAACGCGTACGCGACCGAGTTGGCCTGCAAGAGATTCATCTGTTCATGGTCATTGCGAGATCCAATGAGTTGTCCCTCACCGTATCCGCACCGCCTAGACCATCGAATGGTCAGAGAATGCCATTGTTGTTAATGAAGTCATTTTTACCTTGGTACATCGTTGCTGCAGCCCATTTCAAGCTGTCCTCGAGCTCGTCTGTGAGGCCTGGCTTGCCCAAGATACGAGAAGAGAGAGACGGCAGAGCTGTGCCAGCAGCCTCGAGGACATTTCGATTAGCTACGTAAGAGGACTCTAGTATCCGACTGAAAAGGGGTAGCTTACCAATTGAGACTTGACATAGTTATGAGGGATTTCCACCAAGTCGTGCAACACAGCAGCATATTCTTTGGCTTTCCTCTTAAAGCCAGCACCGGGTAGCCAAGATGGAATGTACTTCACTACAAGGGCCTCAGCGCTAGTCGGACACGGTAGAGGGATATATATAAAATCAGCTTACGCAAGGGAACGATATCAACGTAGAATAGTCCTGGCGCGCTCGCCATCGACAACTGTGAATTTGCTGTGTGAGCTAGTTCGACGAGTGGATCGTCTCCTTCTTGAGTGACGTAGCCATGCGAGATGCGGAGAATAATGGAAGTGAAATTCCTGATAACATCATTCGGTTCAAGTTGTGGGGGGAAGAAAGACATGGATGGAGCTTACTTGCGAACGTGAGCTTGAAGCCTTACTGGGTCGTCCACTATGCACCGCAAGGTTCGTCGAGATTCAAACTCGATCATCCTATGGAACTTTGTCACAGTCGCATAACTTCCAATTTCTTGTGCAAACATCTTTCGATGCGAACGGAACCAATCGTTGTAGTTCGAGAGCAGCATGATCTTGCCCCATCCCGATAGGTCACCACACATGATGGACCGTGGACGGTCAGCGTAGTTGACGCTGCGTTTCTCGAGGAGGTCTTCGGCGACCTTGGCTGATCCAATGACGATGGTGTGGACCCATAATAGAGACCCGCAAGCAAAATCACCTGTAGAGCAACATCTCAGTGCGATAGCGACAGTGTTTGTGATGGCTGACCACGGACCATACCGTTGGCTGAACTCGTGCATTTGCAACCAGACTCTGCCGTCGGCTGGGGGGAGGTTGAAGAGGCACCGAAGACCGCGGATGCCTGGCGGCAGACGCCACCAATACCTTGTGTAGTACCAGATACAGAAGACGAGGGCTGCTGAACCAGCACTGGTGATGAGGCCGAGGTGCAACGGCGTGAGCGTCGAAACCATTGCTAATGCCATTGCAGACAGTAAAGGGAGGGTCCGCCTGGTGCAGCGATGCAACTTAAGAAGTCTCTAGTCCGAACGAACCAGTGAGCTAATTGTAGCAGTATCTGCAACTTGGAGAGACTAACTTACTATGATCTGTCTTCTTTTGTCAGTGAGCGCTCAGAAACAGCATTTTACGCTTCTGATAAAGAAGCTCTAAAGAGTTTCTCAAAGAAATGCACTTTGACCGTCCCGCGGCTGGTTCGTAAGAACACCGCTGAACCCGACTGTCGGTCTGATGACTCTGATCGAGCGTTCGGCATCAGTCGGTTCTCTTCGACATCAACACGGCATCTTGCGGCGGGTAGCTCTTATCAGATCCGCATCAAACTGAGCTAATTATTATTAAAATCTATTAAAATCCAATACTGGACTGTCCAACGTATGTCAACCCTGCAATCATCACGCCCGATGATTTTCACTTCTATTCTGACAGAGAAAACTCTTGCCGAATAAGAGCTTCAGCTTCCGATGACCTGGGTTTGATCGAACATTTGAAAGGTGCCTGATGGCTTTTGAACGCAGAAGACATGTCAGCAACACCATTACCCACGTCGAATAAATGATCACGAACACGAGGGTTTCCCCGACGAGATTGAACTCTGGCGTTATCTCGACGCCGTTCTCGACACATTTCGAAATGTCAAACGTGCCGAGTACTTGGGCACACATCAGCCAGAGGGCCGACTGTCCGAGGAAATAACCTGGAAATGGCAAATATTATGAGTCGTTGTACGTTGTTGAACGACAGGATCGAACAATTTACCTGGGCATCGCCTACATAGGGGATTATTGATTAATAAGTTATGGACAGAGCGATGGATCTCACCGCCGTCCGAAACCGAAGCATGCATTCCCCGGATGGGGTTCCGGGTTATCTCCCAAGAAACGCTCTGGTCTGAACTCCAGTGGGTCCTTATACGTTCGTTCATCACGAAGGATGGCCCTATCCCCAGAAAAACATCACCAAAGAACCAAACTAATCAACAATTCTCACTTACCAGATGTTGACGAAAACATAGGAGCCTGCAGGAATGAAGTATCCGTTGTACTCGTCATCCACGTTCGAACACCTCATGGCTGGAGATGTACTCAGGTTATCAGTGCGAGGCTTACATGTAGAGGCGCGGACAAGACGAACTTATGGGAGCGGGGGTATGCCACCGGAGGAGTTCTGTAACTAAAGCTTCCAAGTATGGTAATGACGGCCGATCAGCGAATGTGGGGAGTCGGCTAGTACCGACGACGGAGTCTAGCTCTTCCTGGGCTTTCTTCATGACGCGCGGGAAGAGGGTCATCGCAAGATAGAAAGCGTAACCGACCGAGTTGGCCTGCAAGAGATTCATTTACCCCTAGTCATTACGAGACTTAGCAGGTTTGTCACTTACCGTGTCTGCACCGCCTATATGTGAGGGAGTAATTAGACATGCTGTTGCTATTAATGAAGCCACGTTTACCTTGATACATTGTTGCTGCAGCCCATTTTAAGTTGTCCTCGAGCTCGTCCGTAAGGTCCGGCTGGCCCAAGATACGTGAAGAGAGAGATGGCAGGGCTGTGCCAGCGGCCTTGAGGGGATTTCGCTCAGTTAGGCATGAAGATACACAAATGGGGAGCTCACCAACTGTGATTTGACATAGTTATGAGGGATTTCCACCAAGTCGTGCAACACAGCGGCATATTCTTTGGCTTTCCTCTTAAAGCCAGCGCCGGGTAGCCAAGACGGGATGTACTTCACTATAAGGACCTGAGCGATAGTTGGATATCACGGAAGTAATAGTAAGCTTACGCAAGTGAACGATATCAACGTAGAATACGCCAGGCGCGCTCGTCAGCGACAGCTGTGAGTTTGCTGTGTGAGCTAATTCGACAAGGGGATCATTTCCTTCTTGAGTGACGTAGCCATGCGAGATGCGGAGAATAATGGAAGTAAAATTCCTGGAGAACATCATTCGTTTTTAGGGGGGGAAGATATGGAAGGAGCTTACTTGCGAACGTGTGCTTGAAGCCTTGCTGGGTCGTCCAGTATGTTTCGCAAAGATCGTCGAGTTTCGGACTCGATCATCCCATGTAATTTTGCTACTGTTGAGTTGCTCCCGATTTCCTGCGCAAAAAACTTTCGGTGTGCTCGAAACCACTCGTTGTAGTTCGAGAGTAGCATGATCTTGCCCCATCCTGAAAGCTCGCCACACATCACGGACCGGGGACGGTCGGAGTACTTGACACTGCGTTTATCAAGGAGGTCTTCGGCAATCTTGGCTGAGCCTGTGACGATGAGGTTGATCCCCAATAAAGACCAGCAAGCAAGGTCACCTATAGAAAAAAAATATCAATATCAGTGCCATAACGGAGGTTTGCGATTGCTGATCACGAACCATGCTGTCGGTTGAAGGCCTGCATGCCCAACCAGAATTGTCCGTTTGGTGGCTGCAAGAAGCATTGGAAGCCATGAATGCCTGGCGGCAGATTCAGACGCCACTGATGCCTTGTGTAGAGCCAGACAGCGAACACGAGGGCCCCCGAACCAGCAGTGATCAGATGAAGCGGTGTGAGCGTTGAAATCATTGATGGGCCGTCTGCAAACAGAAAATGGGGCTGAGGAATCTTTAAGGGTACAGCGAAGCAATTTAAGCAGTCTCGGCGACGAAACAAACAAACTCACGATTTGAACAATGTACTATGTTGCCGAAATGACATTGAGGCGACCCGATGCACTTAGCTACTAGTCTAATTACTAGTACTAGTTATTGACTTCCACTATTGCGGCCAACGCTTCTAGTAGGTTTGAGGGGTTCGGGGACCCAATTTGTAGCACGTATGCCGATCGTAGAAACCGACGTGTTACGCTATGGTCGCGCTGCACTTTGCTTGAACTCGAAGGCCCATTACCAACTACATAACAGTGTCCGGGTTTTAAAGTCTCTGGCAAAGCCAACAATTATCGAAGTGGTTTTGATGGGAGGTCCGAGTCGGTCCAGTACTTGATTGGTGGAAAGCAAGTACGGATCAATTGTCGGTCGATCTTGCCCAAAAGTGATTTCCGTCGACGTTGGTGTCTGAACACGACAAAACAGAGCATAACAGATCATGTAAGGATACCCGATGGGATCGCCAAGGTTACTAGGCTATTCTGCAACATTTTCGAAGGCTGTTGTTAGTGCCATTGTAACTGGACTGCGACGTTTGGGATATGGGACGCTGCCCGTGCTAAGTACCCCAGGCTTTGGACGAAATGCTCCCTTGACATAAAATGAGATGAGTCTTAAAGTTTTGATCATGTCCCAGCCAATTAGACGGGTCTAAAATTTGCGTGTGTTTGTTTACTTAAAATAGGTCTGATAGATCTGGTTCTTTCAATCTCCGATTTAGAGTGACGGCATTGCTACCGTCCCCGCGGTGAGTAGTACTATCTCCGCAGTGTATAACTGATCGCTCTCGATCGCGGGTCAACATTTGATTTATGTAATGTAGGCTTCTTGCAATTGCCAGCAGAAATTTTGCAATTCGGAATCGCGAACTCAAATTCGGCGGTTGGACAAGCGATAACATGACCAGGAAACATACAAGTAGATTGTGCTACGAACAGCACATCGTCCGGGTCCTTTTAACAGATTCGCCATGCCTTACCTTGCTGACCGTATCCTCTCCTTCATACCCACCAACGCTATCCCACCACACCTCGCATCCTACATCCCTGGCGAGTCCCCCTTCTCAACATGGCCCGTGGTCGCCAGTATGACTGTCACATACCTTGCCGTCGTTTTCAGCACTCGTGAAATCATGAAGGATAGAGCACCACTGAGGTTGACTACCCCATTCCGAGCACACAATCTAATATTGAGTGCGGGAAGCCTCCTCCTCATGGCCCTCATCGGAGAGGAAGTATTTTCGAATTGGATGAAAGTCGGCACATACGGTGCGTTGTGCGTCCCCGAAGCTTACACCGACGTGAGTTTTCTCTCGTTGAATGAATGACACCTTACCTAGTGGCTCATACCGTGCTTCAAGAGACTGGAGTTTTACTTGATGTTGAACTATTACTTCAAGTACTACGAGTTCATTGATACAATCTTTTTGGCTCTTAAGAAGAAGCCTCTTTGTAAGTGTTTACTAACATTCAATAAGATCACACTTTGATAGTTTGACTACAAACAGCGTTCCTCCATGTTTACCACCACTCGGCAACAGCCATTCTGGCATTTGTCCAGCTGAATGGTAGAGCGACAGTTGTGAGTGCTACGTGACATGATAAGACGTAGATCCCCACAACTAGACCTGTTTCACAGACCTGGGTTGCTGCCTTCCTCAACCTTGGCGTCCATGTTCTAATGTGTAGGTGTTCGCCAACCTTGAGAACACCAGCCCTCGCTCACACATAACTTCAAGATTACTACTACTTCGCCGCAGCTGGCGGAGCGAAATTATGGGTACGCAAGCTCTTCTCCAAGGTGTTTCACAGCGTCGCTCATGGTCACAATAACTTAGTGGAAGAAACACCTCACCGCCATGCAGATTTTCCAGTTCATAATTATTCTCGCAGCAGCCGTCTTCGCGGGTGAGTGCACCTGGCGTCTCCACATCCCATCCTAATAGGTGTTTCACCCTATCGTAGCTTACCACTACGCTGCGTATAACTGGTTCCCCACTCTCTTACCCCACAAGGGTGACTGTACGGGCACACCCACCGCGGGGATCGTCGGATCCGGAATCGTCTTCAGTTACTTGATCTTATTCCTTAAATTCTTCCGCAAGACGTACACGGAGAAGGCTGGATCGAATAAGAGCGCGACTGGATCTAGTATGCGCAGTCATGTCAAAGGCAAACCAAGTGCGAATACGCCAGGAGGCTTGCTCTTCCGTGTGGAAACTAGTACGTGGACTTGCTGTGTGCGTGACCCGCGACGCTGACGATCGTTGGTGATTGTAGCCACGCGGTGAGCGAAGCAAACGTTGCTTATCTATGGGGACTTGTGCGGCGAGCGCTTATAGCGGCCATCTACAACAAGTCTCGTACTAGTATATAGTGTGAATATCTCGAATCAGGTCACCTACACCTGTCCTTTCGAACGTACCCAGACGATGTTCAATCTTTTTCCTGTGTTAATTTTATTCATAACTCTGTACATAACTGGGCTAGCCCGCTCGTTCCATCCATGATGGCCAAACGTATCTTTCAGCATCGTCTTCGTCTCTCGTCCCATAACATATTGATCCAAGAACACCGGCTTCCCTGTGCGATGACAATACTCAGGTTGGTACTAGTCGCGTGATCGGCGCAACTGGTGTATGTGATGCTTATTCTGACTCAGTACACATTGCAACCACTGAGTGGCGGCTCCCTGCTAACTGGCAAGAGTCCGCGGTGAGCAGTCGCCAGGGAAGGAGCGACGATGTATTTACAACTTGAACGATAGGTATTACGAAGGGAGCATATATAGAGAACAAGGAAATCTAAACGAATGTCGGGCGGGTTAACCCAAGGAACGACGTCTGCGGGATCACACTACCACCTCAGCCACAGATTTTTTATTATTACAAAGCTCAAAGCTCAAGGCGGTATATCGGAGTATTCGTTCGCTGCAAGCTCGCTATGGCGAGTAACGCGCAGGTGTTGGCTAGGGGGAACAGCTTTTTCTTCTAGACCATGAGGTGCACCCCCCAGCAGGATACCTACTCTCTTCATCGCAAGTAACTATACCATTGGAGGGTCAGTCAAAAAGAGCGACGACACAAGGAGAACACCTACGTTGTGCGCAGCGTGGCTGTGGTCATAAAGACCTCCGAAGAACGCAGTGGTCGCGTCCTTCCCTACGTTCTTCTTCAGGAGGTGAGGTCCGCCAGGATGTTTGTCGAAAAAGCCGCTTATGTCGTGAATGAAGCCTGCGATACAAATCAATGCACGGGACTCTGCCTGCCGTTGGACTGGGGACAAAGACATTCAGAGACCGCGTAGGGAACTGCATAGAGCGCTGGAGGCTTACAATCTTCCCAGGTAATGACTGGTAGATCGGATTTCTCAGAAGGCCAAGAGAGCGCTTCTTGTTTATGTCGGAGACGTTTGAGCTGCATGGTCAATTCACCCTTCTGCACTTCGTTGTCCGAAAAAGTCTATTGGACGCGAGTGCGTTAGTATCGGAACGCCTTCCACCAATTTCAAAGTTGAATGACCTTGAGATGTGTGGCGAAGCCAAGCTTCTCGCACGTCCAAAGGAACCACTTGGTCGGATCGTACTGATACCACTTGTAGCCGTTGCGATAATCCATAGGGAATTGATGGTGGAAGTTGTGATATCCCTCTCCCATCGTGATAACCGCGGTAATCACGCAATCTTTAGGAGTATGTTTGTCGTCATACGGCTTGTCGCCAAGCCAGTGACACAGGGAATTGACGCAGAACGTGGACTAGGAAACAATCAGAAATCGTCTCGATGCGTTATCTTAGCAAGGATGCTGTACTTACGTGTTGTGAAACCACGAGCCGTATCAGGCTTGCCCACACGAACCCGCCACGCCAATCGCCCCATCCATAACCAGCTACAGCGGTGGGGAGAGCGATAGCCATGATGAAGGCGAGGAGAAGATAGTATTTGTGTTGCCATTTCACGATTGGGTTTGACCTCAGGTCGCTAACGTCGGCGGGACCTGGCTTGCGCCTGGGCTTGAAAATCATCCATCCCATGTGAGAGTAGAGAAGGCCCCTGTGCGCATTGTAGGGATCGAGGTCGGTATCGGTGTAACGATGGTGGGCGCGGTGTCCACGAGCCCACCAAGCGATCGAACCTTCGACGACGCCGGCACCAAGAATAGCGAGCGTGTATTCGAGCCCCTTGGTTGCCTTATAGGCACGATGGGTCCATAAGCGGTGGTATCCAGCAGTCAACCCTTGATCAAAACGCGTCAGTGTTAGTACTTCATTATCGCAAATGGCGTACCAAAGCCGGTAAGGTGAATGTAAACGACAAACCATATGGCAGTCTTGAGGCGCAAAGGAGTGGACCATGCTCCAATGAAGCCAAGCGTGGGTGGAACGAACAAGATGAAGACGTGCAACCAGTGTAGTTCCTTGTACCAGTTACTCCATGTAACTGGTGGACGGGCTTCCTGGTGCTTGAGAGTATAAGCTACGTAGTTTTCGGGGACCGCCTCAGTGGGTATCCGGTCGGGGTCTTCGATGAACAAGGGTATGTCCAATTTGGACTCCATCAGAGATGAAAACGAGCGTGGTGACTGAGACGTGTCGTTGGAAGGAAAATGAGAGCAGGTTTTGCTCGCGTCTCAAAACTCGTGTCCTGCCAGTGAGTCATGGTCTCGTTGGCGTGCCAACTTATTGCCTTCCTGCTATGTACTAGTCAAACCTTTTAGTCATTTTAAAAAATTAACATAGGGTTATAAGGCGATTAGACGAACCGGTGTGTTTAACTCGCATAGAGGTCAGGGCTGCATGTGGCGGACCTCAGATCTGTCGCATGACTCTACTCGGCCGACTGACAACTAGCAAGCAGAGTCTAGATATTTACAGTACTGCATGTCTGAAAACAAGCAGAGAAACAAACTGTTTGTCAGAGCGAAACAACTAACTTATGAATTGATCGAAACGAATTCTCGGATCTCACATGTTGGATTTGAATTATAATGGGCCCGGATGGCTACCTCATCCGTCCCCACAAATAACATACGGCAACCCCTAGTACGTACTACAAGACCCGGGTCGGCACGTGTCGATCCGGTCGTCAGCTTTTCTGTCCGGTGATGTCACTATCTACTTATGTAGAAAGTAACTTTTACTCACTGATACGCTCCTCTACTCTGACAGAGAAAGCTAGGCTTGACGAATGAGCGCTTCAGCCTCGGGTGATCTAGGTTTGATTGAACATTTGAAAGGCGCCTGGTGGCTTTTGAGAGCAACTAACATGTCAGCAATGAAGGGCCGACGCTAGTAAATAGAGTCACAAACACGATGATCCCTCCGACGAGTTTGAACTCGGGCGTTATCTCGACGCCGTTCTCGACACATTTCGAAATGTCAAATACGGCAAGGGCTTGGGCACACATCAGCCAGACGGCCGAGTGTCCCAGGAAGTAGCCTGTAAATAGTATTGTCAGCATTGAGTGATACCGTGGCTTGAACAGCGCACCTGGGCATCGCCTACATAAGGAAAAGTTGAATGGTCAATAGGTTATCAGAATGAAGCAATGTATCCTACCGCCGTCCGAAACCGAAGCATGCGTTCCCGGAATGAGGTTCCGGGTTATCTCCCAAGAAACGCTCTGGCCTGAACTCTAGGGGGTTCGGATATGTTCGTTCATCCTGAAGGATAGCCCTAAGTCCCGGAAGAACATCACCGAAGACGAAATCAACGAACGATGAATAGTTACCAGATGTTGACAAAAATATAGGAACCTGCAGGAATAAAATATCCATTGTACTCGTCGTCGGCGCTCGTACGCCTGACGGCTAAAGGTATGCTATCAGAGGCATATGATTAGATAGGAGGACATGTCAAACTTATTGGAGCGGGGGTATGCCAGCGGAAGAGTTCTGTAACTAGAGCCTCCAAGTACGGCAACGAAGGCCGGTCAGCGAACGTTGGGAGTCGGCCTGCACCGACAACTGAGTCCAATTCTTCCTGGGCTTTTTTCATGACGCGCGGGTAGAGCGTCATCGCAAGGTAGAAAGCGTAGCCGGCCGAGTTAGGCTGGAAGAGATTCGTCTGCTCATTGCCATTACGAAGTAGACTTGCCCCTTACCGTGTCTGCACCACCTATGGTCGAGCAGTTAGACAATGTTGTTGTTGCTAGTGAAGCCACATTTACCTTGATACATTGTTGCTGCGGCCCACTTCATGTTGTCCTCGAGCTCGGCTGTGAGGCCCGGCTTGCCCAGGATGCGAGAAGAGAGAGACGGCAGGGCTGTGCCAGCGGCCTCGAGGAGATTTCGCCCAGCTAAGTAAGATTCACGACTGAAAAGGGGGTAGCTCACCAACTGAGATTTCACATAGCTATGAGGGTTTTCTACCAAGTCGTGCAACACAGCAGCGTATTCTTTGGCTTTCCTCTTGAAGCCAGCACCGGGTAGCCAAGATGGGACGTACTTCACTGTAAGTGCCTCAGCGCCACTTGGACATCGTGGAGGTAACAGTCAACTTACGCAGGGGAAACACATCAACGTAGTATGCCCCTGGCTTGTTCGCCATCGAGGCCTGTGAGTTTGCTGTGTGGGCCAATTCGACAAGAGGATCATCTCCTTCTTTAGTGACGTAGCCGTGTGAGATACGGAGAACAATGGAAGTGAAATTCCTAGAGAACGTCCGTCGTTTCTACGGAGGAGAAAGACATAAATAGAGCTTACTTGCGAAGGTGTGTCTGAAGTCTCGCTGGGTCATCGAGTATACATTGCAAAGATCGTCGAGTTTCGAACTCGATCATGCTATGGAACTTTGCCACAGTCACGTAGCTTCCAATTTCCTGTGCAAACAATTTCCTGTGCCCTCGGAACCAATCGTTGTGGTCCGAGAACAGCATTATCTTGCCCCATCCTGAAAGCTCGCCGCACATAACGGACCGGGGACGGTCAGAGTAGTTAACACTGCGTTTCTCAAGAAGGTCTTCGGCGATCTTGGCTGAACCAATGACGATGAAATGCTTTCCCCATATAGAGGCACAAGCAAGATCACCTATCATAGTAGAACACAGTCTCAGTGCGATAACTGCAATGTGTGATTGGTTGCTGATCACGAACCATATTGTCGGTTGAACTCCAGCATCTCCAACCAGACCTCTCCGTCGGCCGGAGGGATGTTGAAAAGGCATCGGAGGCCGTGAATGCCTGGCGGCAGATCCAGACACCTCCAATGTTTTGTGTAGAGCCAAATACAGAAGGCAAGTGTCCCTGAGCCAGCAGCGATCAGGTGCAGCGGCATGAGCGTTGAATCCATTGATGGGTCGTTTGCAGATAGAAATGGTGATCAGCTTGACTTTTTAAAACGGGTTCGCAATATAGTAATGTTGAAAACGGTGACGTTTTACAAATCTAGATCTATGCGCCGATTGATAGATCCGTGTGCCCGATCTACTACTAATCGAGTTATGATTTCAATATTATAAGTCCGCTCTGTGTCGAACTCGGCTCGGGGGCGAGCACCAGCATGGCCGGGAAAAAATACAAGTAAAATGTTCTCGACCACTGGCACTTGGTTTCACTTCATCATGCCTTACCTTGCTGACCGTATCCTCTCCTTCATACCCACCAACGCTATCCCACCCCACCTCGCGTCCTACATCCCAGGCGAGTCCCCCTTCTCAACATGGCCCGTGGTCGCCAGTATGGTCGTCACATACCTTGCCATCGTCTTCGGTACTCGTGAAATCATGAAGGATAGAGAACCACTGAAACTGACCACCCCATTCCGGGTACATAATCTAATACTGAGCGCGGGGAGCCTCGTTCTCATGCTTCTTCTCGGAGAAGAAGCGTTCTCGAATTGGATGAAAGTCGGTACATACGGTTCGTTGTGCGTCCCCGAAGCTTACACCGACGTGAGTGTTCTTTCGCTGGATGAATGGTACATTACCTGGCTAATACCGTGCTTCAAGAGGCTGGAGTTATACATGATGTTGAACTATTTCTTCAAGTACTACGAGTTCATCGATACCGTCTTTTTGGCTCTCAAGAAGAAACCTCTATGTACGTGTCTGCTTACATTCAATATGATCACCTTTTGATGGATTGACTGTGAATAGCGTTCCTCCATGTCTACCACCACTCAGCAACCGCCGTGCTAGCATTTGTCCAACTGAATGGTAGAGCGACAGCGGTGAGTGCTACATGATACACGACGCAGATTCCCCGGCTAGACTTGTTTCACAGACCTGGGTCCCGGCCTTCCTCAACCTCGGTGTCCATGTTTTAATGTGTAGGTGTTGGCCAACCTTGAGAACACTCGTCGTCGCTCACAGATAACTTCAAGATTACTACTACTTTGCCACAGCTGGCGGAGCTAAGTTATGGGTATGCAAGCTCCTACCCGAGGTCTCTTACAGCGTCACTTATGATCACAACTAGTGGAAGAAATATCTCACCACTATGCAGATATTCCAGTTCAAAGTTATTCTCGCAGTTGCCGCCTTCGCGGGTGAGTGCACAACGCGTCTCCGCATCCCATCCTAATTAGATTTTTGCCCTATCTTAGCTTACCACTACGCTGCATATAAGTGGTTCCCCACTGTTTTACCTCACAAGGGCGATTGTACGGGCACACCCACTGTGGGGATTGTTGGAGTCGGAATTATCTCCAGTTACTTGATCTTATTCCTCAAATTCTTCCGCAAGACGTACACGGAGAAGGCTGGATCGAGTAAGGACGTGGCTACCACCGGATCCGGCAAGACGATGCGCAGTCACATCAAAGGAAAATCAAGTGTAAGCGCGCCAGGAAGCTTGCTGTTCCGTGTGGAAACCAGTACGTGGACTTGGTGTGTGCGTGGCTCACGACGCTGACAATTGTTGATAATGTAGCCACGCGGTGAGCGGAGAAAACATTGCTTACCTGTGGGGACCTCTCCACTTGCAGTGAGTCGTGTACATAGTGTGGATATCAATATCTTGATATCAGGTTATACCTACATTCCTTTCAAACGTACCCAAACGATGTTCACTCTTTTCCTCTCTGTTATATAATTTTTAATGCATCAAATTTGAAGGTTGCATCCTCGAATATTCCATTATATAAGAGTGCACCACTGAGGGAAGTAAAAGCATTTATAATCAATGGTGGAAGTACCACAATTCAGTGGCGACCGCACTGGGAATCAGTGACACCGCACTCAAAATCAGTGTTAATGACACCAGA
This sequence comes from Paxillus ammoniavirescens, assembly GCA_014904835.1. Classification (NCBI taxonomy): domain Eukaryota; kingdom Fungi; phylum Basidiomycota; class Agaricomycetes; order Boletales; family Paxillaceae; genus Paxillus; species Paxillus ammoniavirescens. The sequence goes on along the minus strand of MU120935.1, from coordinate 124,907 downwards.
TATTGGGTGCCTTTGCCGCCGACCATCAGAGCTCTTAATGCTGATTTATGTTAGCCATTTTCCCTATACGCTAGGAGCTAGTGCTGGCTATCTCACTGCTATCTACGGCTCTCGATGGTACAAAGGTACGAATTAGATGGGAAGCAGTACAAGGGATAATGTGTAGACAGCCATGGTGTAACCACTAGTATAAGACTATTCATTCCTTGGCTATGTCATTGGATGGGGATGGCGGAAACTGTCAAGTAGATCCATGTCACGATGTGTGACCGAGGCATATTATCCTAAAATGGATGGAGTGATGTCATCACTACTAATATCCATAAAAGCCGTTGTGATTTTGGTTTCTCCTATTCAGTATTCCAAGATGTCGGGCACATATAAAAACTCCCAACCTCTACCTGCCATCCCCAAACACCTTCTTCCCATCAAAAAACACCATCTGCGCGCAATGGCAGCTTACATCGCTGAAAAGTACATAGCACACAGTGACTGGACATTATTATGATGTACTAATTTGGAACCCCTTTCCCCCAGCCCTGAAGCCAATGTTGACATCAAAATTGCTTCCATTTCCTCGGCTCGTGTATCCACCCCAATATTGGTGATGTCATCACCGAACATAGGTAAGTTTACAGAACTTATGTGACACTAATAGCATAACTAATATACGTCAATGCAGACATACATTCCAGGGTCACTCAGTTAGAGGTGACAGTCGCTGAACAACGAGGTGAAATCCAGGGCATTAATGTCAAGCTGGTCAATTTGGACACCAAAGTCGACACCTTGGCCACCAAAGTTGATGCCTTGGCAACCAAAGTTGATGCCTTGGCAACCAAAGTTGATGCCTTGGCCACCAATGTTGATGCCCTGCTAGTCCAATTTCAACGAATGATGATGCACATCAGTTAAGGTATGTGATCCAGTCTTCATGTCTAACTCTAGTTAACCATGGTTGCTTTTCTGAACACAGGGCATGCATGACAGTCTGGCAGAGTCTCATTAGATTATAATTCTTGTTCACCAAATTGTATTATGTACCACTGTCCCGCCCCCATTTTGGCTATGTGCGGTGTGAATACAGTCCGTAAGCGGGGATCTCAAATTTGTGCACTTTCCTTGACTCGTGACATCGCTACAGTTGGTCGTAACATTTCTCTGGCAATGATATCTCTAGCTTTTTGTTGCAGGTTCCTCTCCTCAACTCGTCCATGTACATCTTGGTGGCAGCTCTCAGGACTACGTGACTCCGGTTAGCTCTATTCATGAGCCCTGACGGTGTCGGCTTCGAGAAATTCTACAACAAAGAGTCCAACCTGGTATGGTTCATTTCTTGCAACTCGAACATTTCATATCAGCGCAAGTTAGGATAAATTCAAGTCAGTGGAATGACTCTGAGATTCCACTCGTGTTTTGATTCAGAATACACCTCAGCCACATCCGTGACTCGGGAATACAACCTCACTTGGGTAGGTCAAACCTTTGGCGGCATCTTTAGCCTAGATGGACGACCGGTGGGGGCTATTGAGGTTCAGACGGTCGACTGCAAGCAGACTCGCAACCATGATGCTTGCGACGTGAAGATGCCTGCTCCTGGCGCGGCGCTCGTCTTCCTCTCCGACCAGGCTTTCGCTGAATCCGATCGAGGTCCAACGATGACTTCCTGACCACCGCCTACACGAAGCTGCAGAACACCGAAATCATGGACTCACCTGTGCTCGTCACTTCCAATGCCAATGCCAACAAAGGCCTCGCTGGTGCACTGGCGGGCACGAGTAAGCACCGTGGTAGTGCCTTCGAACTGGCCTAAGCGCTCCCGAGCTTAGGAACTCTCATTGCTGGTGCGTCACCCGCATGGGACGGTGGTGATATAACGAGGTTGAAGAGTATGCTTTTTCGTTGGTTTAGACTGCTTTTATCGTACGTTGCCACCAGTCTGTTTTTCATTCCGCATAGTGCAGAGGACTCTGTAAGCATATGACATCCACATGTACGCCCAAATCGCTACCACAGCAGCATACTATTGGCCCACCTTCACCTTCACCTTCTAGTTGATACATCTACCTGTTTGGTTTTCTCGAGAATAAGAGGTGCATCATGCAATTACCGTCGATGCCGGGCTGCAACTTTCCGAGTCCTGTAATTCATGTCGCGTGCGTCATTACGACAATTCCATGAGACAACTGTCGAGGTCACTCGGAAGGAATAGAACGTCGAGCTGCAGAAGTAGTGATTTCGCGCAGGCTTTATCCTGACATGCAAAAAGTCAATTACTCGCGTATCCAAGTGGTGTTGACCATCATCAAGATCTCGATCTAGAAATACAGAAGAGAAAGCAGCTTCGTTTTCCACGTCAGCGGCGCACGCCATACCCTCACTTATTTCCACGTAGCTACGACTCGTCCGTCTTGGCCTTCTTCGTCAGAGCAATGGTTGGGACGGCCGCCCCCCGCGTACCGACATCAGGACCGCCATCGGGCTCGATAGCACGTTTACGCTTCTCTCCTCCCGGTACTTCCCCGGAAAGAGATTTAGGAGCGTCTTTGGCCCTTTCCCTGTCACCTCCTCCATTCCGTCCACCTCCGCGTCCACCTCCGCGTGCACCCCGGCCACCGCGACCTCCACCGCGACCTCCTCCACGACCTCCACGACCCCCGCGCGACGAGCTGCTTTTCCGCATTTGTGATCGGGAAAGGGCAGATTTAGCTGCAAAGTTGGCGCGGTCGATCTGGAACTTCTTTTCTTCCTCCTCTGTCGGCACGTCGAGTCAGCGTTCTGGGATGAAAGAAAACCGAAGACCGAAAACAAAAGAAAGGGAGGGAGGGAGAACAGCTTCACGCTTACCGTCTGGAATAGTCCATGCGACCTCGTGCGAATTGACTGTTTTAACGTTCTCTTTGACGTATTCTATCTCGTCTTCTTTCAGCGTCTTGTCAAATCCAACGAGTCCAAAGTCGTCGCCTTTAGAGAATTGGATGTAGGGAACCCGCGCAAAGCGCTCGCGAAGTGGTGCCTGGGGGAGAGAATTAATAGGAGGTACAGTCAAAAGACAGCACTAGCACCAAGTTACCTTCATTTCCGTAAAGTTGGCGTCCCCACCACATCCTGTGAATTTGAGCGTTGCGCCTTTGATGAAGGGGACATCTTCCGTCTTCACATATCCAGCCTCCTCTTCGTCATCATCGTACACGCGTATCTTGGTGCCCATGAATTCGAGGAACACTTCCGGCTTCTCCTTGGATCTGCCGCTACTATTTTGCTTGGAGGGGTTCTCCATTTCTTTGAAGGCGTTGAAGCCTTTGCGGGATGAGATGGTGTCCCTGCGGAGATCTGCTGCTTTTCCCGTGAGACCTTTCTCTTTTATTTTCATATCGCAGTAGTCCTCTCTGCGAAGGATTGACATGGATTCTTTCCATGAAGGTATGTGGAGCACTTACTTGGACATAATCAACAACTCCTCGTCGTTCCAAGATGGCTTGGGATCAGCGTTCAAGAAGGCTTCCACTGATGCCATGTCGGCAAATTCAACAAACACAGACCCCTGTGCAAAAGCATTTATAAACTGCGGTTCACGAGAAGAGGAAAGCAAGACGATCAGACCTTGAACTCCTTCTTCCCGTCCACCCGACGCATCCTAACGGCATTAACCTTGCCGTATTTTTCGAAGAACTCTTCGAGCTCTTTCTGCAACCCAGGCTCCTCCTTCCCAAATCCTTTCTACGCCATACGTCGTTATATTAGTATTCCACCACTCTAGATGCGGTATATTGGATGAAAAAACTCACGGCGTACACACTTCTCTCAAACTGGTCTTTAGGCTTTTGAACCTCGGTCCGGCGTCGCACGTTCTCTTCTTTTTCGTCGACCTCTAGATCGGTGCTTGTTTTGAGGGCACGTAGGATGAATTCGAACCCTTTGGCAGAGTAGTCTTTCATGCGCTTGAACGACGAGACGGTTTTGATTGGGACCCAATGTTCGGCATTTGCAGTATGCAATGTCCACATGAATCTTGGGGTTGATCAACTTCGTTGCATTTCAAGGCCATAAAGGAGAGCTCGAGAAGACGTACCTGTCGTACGGGAGGTTGGCGTCCGCAAAGTAAAATTCAACTGGAGTGTTTCGAGTTTAGTAAAAGAACTGATTGCGGAGAGCGATGACATTAGACGTACTCTGCTTGCATGCAGCAGCTAAAAAGTCTTCTCCATCGTCCATCTCAATGTCTCCCGATGTTGGCTCTGCGTTGGTAGTGGGTGCTGGAACTTGAGTCGCTGGTACAGTTTCAGATACAGACATGATGACTTAGTCTCGAGTCAATAAATCAAGGGAATAAAAAAACGAAAGCGAAGTGCAAGAACAACAAGCAAGGTACAGCAGAGACCAGATGAGCGAAGGAAGCTGCCAATACAAGGGGTTCGAACCGTGGGCGCGCGTTGCGGTGAGCAAGTCTCGACTGGACCCGACAGGAGCTATGATTCCGATTTTTCGTTAGCTTGTTATGATGTTGAGTGTGATTGCGCAAGGTAATTCGGCTAAAGCCGCGAGATAAGCAATCGACTACATATCTTGAGCCCACGTCCAGCCTACTCAAGAATTAATCCTCGACGACTTCCAGACCACCTGTGGATTTGTGCTAGGGGGTTGATTCATGGTTTTACACCACTCGCCTGTCGGATCTATACTCGCGACCGCCTACCTGCCCTGCCCTACTGGCAGTAACGACGATCGGATCACCGCATAGGTCATGAAATCCGACGACTCATCAAACCGGGAGTTTTTTTTCACAGTGAAAATTGAAAATTCGAGGATTCCCTATTTTTTTTTGCCTTGAAAAAGTAAACCGAGAGGAAAAGATTGAATATCGTTTGGGTACGTTGGAAAGGAATATTTGTCGTAGGTGTGACCTGATGTCAAGATATACGCGACTCATTGCAAGATCACCGCTACCAGTGCTCGGCGAAAAGGTTCCCATAGGTAAGCAATGTTTTCTCTGCTCACCGCGTGGCTACAGTAACAACGATCGTCAGCGCCGTGAGCTACGTACACAGCAAGTTCAAGTACTAGTTTCCACACGGAAGAGCACACTTGGTCTTCCTTTGATGTGACTGCGCATCGTCTCGCTAGTGGTAGCCACGTTCTTACTCGATCCAGCCTCGTCGGTGGACGTCTTGCGGAAGAATTTGTACAGGTTATTTCCTCGAAAACTCGTCCCTCTGGCTGATGTGTGCCCAATCCTTTGCCGAATTGGACATTTCGAAATGTGTCGAGAATGGCGTCGAGAATGGCGTCGAGATAACGCCTGAGTTCAATCTCGTCGGAGAGATCATCGTGTATGTGGTCCTCTCTTCAATATTTGCCATGGATGTTGCTGATATGTTGCCTGTGCTCAAAGCCACCAGGCACCTTTCAAATGTTCGATCAAACCTAGGTCATCACGGGCTGAAGCACTCATTCGCCAAGAGCTCTCTTTGTCAGTAAAAGCGTAGACAACGATAGCGGAAATGCGGCATCAATTCGACAGTGCTGGATGACAATAGGGGAGCTCAGAGTTGCCGCTTTTTCGCTGTCGCTGTCCTTCTTCGCTTTCGCTGTTGGTCACGTGAACACCGTAGAAAGGACTTAGCATAGTAAATAATATCCATTTAATTGTCACCCTCCAGTACTCCGAGTCCAGTTCACTTGATGCCTCCGAAAAAAAAACCAAAGCTCCCTTACCACCTATCGCATGGGACGCTAACGACCATGGACTCGTTTGGTAACTCATAGCGGAGATCACAAAACCTCAAAATCTCAAGGTTCTGTGTGGGAAATTAACCAAACATGAGGTAAGTGGCCTTCTTGATTGCTCTAACTGACAAGAAACTACTTACCGTGACCAGAATTTGTCCAGAACACCTCAGGGGAGACCAAAGCCAGTGTCTTTCGACGAATTGGCTCCGTCTTACTGCCTGAGCTCCATGGTATTGATCCCACAGCTACTGGGGATAGGATCAAAGGCAAATATGAAGGGTAAGTTGAAATTTTGGTGATCTGACGAAGCTAATTCACATCAGGACAACAGTGAGGTGATGATTTTTCCAGGCAATGATTACAAATATGTGGAAACATGCAAGGTCAAGGTAACCTTGTACTAGTGATTGTAAGATGTGGCCAATGCATAGATATAAGCTGGAGCTTTGATATGCATGTCACAGTGTGACTGATGTTTGATCAACAGGAGTCCTATGCACATCAGAATGAATCACAGATGATAATGCCTTATAGCCACTGGCTGACATGGCAACAATTTATTGAGTATTATCTGTGGTGGATCACGACTGTGAACTCCTGTCATTCCATTCCAACCATGATGAAATGAGAGAAAGTCATGTTATCCAGGCATCACCCTGCCATCCCTTGGTCACAGGTGTGTAAAGATACACCATCCAGTTGTCACAGTGACACAGATAGGTCCTCCCTTGACTAGTGCTGTCACAGCATCGTCACAGCACTTACAGCATGTCACAGTTGCATACAGCAGGACGAAGTCTGTACATGAGTTCCAGCCAGCTCTCTCTTTTTTTTTGGATGCACAGTACTCGGGAGGAAGGTATCAAATCAATTATATTTAAACTCTGACTACTGTACAATCTGTAGTCTATATATTGTAACTACAAGTGGAAAATGCAATGAAACAAGCGTGCCAGTGACTCGTAGGGGTCGTGCATGGGTCGGAGGGTGGGAGCAGGTGGTGATGTGTTCTGGATGCGGACTCGTGCGGACGTGGTGGGCACGTCGTCTGTCACCTGTTGCTTCTCAGCACTTTCTCCCCCTCGTCTTGTCTCTTCTCATTTGTCTCTCCCTCCCTTACTTCATCTCCTCCTCTCTCGTCTCTTCTTCATCCTCATGTATGTGTGTGCTACGTGTCGGTGTGGCTGGTGTGCCCACACTTGTGGTGCATGGCTGGCAACTGACACCTGGAATCATGTTGTTGAACTTGCGCTTATAGCAGCATGTACAGCATTCATTACAGCGTGCTTACTAGATTAGATAA